>QVRM01004488.1:220000-277500 GCA_003439945.1 Dermanyssus gallinae
AAGACAGCTCAGACCTAGAATTAAAAAACATTTTTTAAGGAGGTTGTTTTTTAATTCTAGACTATCCTCCGTCCCCTACGGGCTTGGAGCCCAACCTGAGATATACCTTCAAAGCACCGGGAGCCGGACATGTTAAGATATCTAGGGTTTTCCTAACAGGGCAGCTCAGACCTGATTGAGGAAAACTCAATACTGTGATCCTATACTGTGTTGGTCAGATGTGCGATTCTCACAATAATTATTAAACAGTTGCCGGCAGGAAACTTTTGTTTGTAGGTCACGCACACCAGACTCCGCATATCAGCAAACGAAGGCAGCTATTTGGGTTCTTCACACTTTACGAATGCACCGCACTTGGTGCAATACCTAAGCGTTGCCCCTAAATCTGCGAGCCATTTGTTGTTCAACCACAGTCTCGTTAAGAACAGCAAGTGTTTTTGCTCTCTGGACGAGTCGTTTGCACTTCCACAGGAAATTGCGGCTGACTATCTGGATTTTTCTGCGCAGGTCAATGAGTTCTCTTTTAAAAAGGATGCTCCTCTGGAAAACGAATGCGAAATGTCAGCTAGCGCTCTGTCGGTGGAGCACTGAAAGCTTGAGGATGCTCTTCCCCAACAGGGAAAAATACAGGTAGTTCAACAAGTTCTTAAAATGAGAACCAAGAATTTTCCAAATCTTGTTTTTAATTTTTTCTTATTCGATATACTCCCCGAGAAGCTCAATACACTTTTCCCACCGAGATTTCAGAGCATTTATACCTCTTGAGTAGAATTCCGCGTCTTTAGACTGAAAATAGGCATTGACAGCAGCCTTAACCTCTTCATTGCTGGAAAAAAAAGAAAACCGAGACTATTCTTCAAATGTCCGAAGAGGAAATAATCAGAGGGGGCCAGGTCTGGAGAATAGGAAGGTTGTTCAATAAGTTCGAACCTCAGTTGGGCCAGTTTTGCCGTTGCTTGCCGCGACTTGTGTGCGGGAACATTGTCCTGGTGAAACAGGACAACCTTCTTCTGCAAAGCGGGCCGTTTCACGATGAGTTCTTGCTTCAGGCAGTCTAACAGTCTTGCATAATATTCTCCCGTGATCGTTTTACCGCTCTCAAGGTAGTCGACCAGAATTATTCTACGTTGGTTCCAAAAAACCGTAGCCATCATCTTTCCGGCCGATGCCGTTGTCCGCACCCTCTTCGGAGGTCCTTCACCAGGTGCACACCATTGACGAGATGCTTCTTGGGTCTCGGGAGTGTAGTGATGGACCCAGCTTTCATCGACGGTCACGAATCTGCGCCAAAAATCCGACGGATTTTTCGACATCTTGGCCAAATTTCGCTGTGATGCGGAAACACGCGCGTCTTTTTGGCCTTGGTTGAGCAACTGCGGCACCCATTTTGCTCTGAGCTTTTTCATCTTCAAGTTTTCGTGCAGGATGAAATGCACTCTACCCAAACTGATCCCCAAGGCCTCCGCTATCTCCCTAATGTTCACTCGCTTATCTGCGGCAACGATTTTCCGCACTTTTTCCACGTTTTCCTCATCAGTTGCCATTTTTGGGCGTCCTAAACGTAGTTCATCCTCGGTGCTCCTGCGACCTCTTTTTAACTCATTAATCCAGTTGGAAACAGTGGCAAAACATGGCGCAGAGTCACCGTACACCTCGTCTAACTCAGTTTTCACTTGGGTCGCATTCCAACCTTTGAAATAAAAATGCTTGATAACCACTCGAAACTCTTTTTTTCTCCATTTTTCAAAATCACGCCGATACGTTGCACGGGAAAAGCGATCAAACGAAATCGCAACGGCCAATCACCATAATATTTTGACTGCTAGCATTCGAAAACTTGCGGTTTCCAATAGCGGTGAAAGCGCGCCAAAATTCGAATTCTGAAAAGCTCATTTTAAGAACTTGTTGAACTACCTGTAAAAGGTAGATCCCACCCAATGCGCAGCGGAACCGGTAGCGTAAGACTGTACTTAAATAAATCCAGAAATCTGGGTACCTCGGTTGAAGAATCTCTGATACTCCTTGTCATTTCTCAATTTGATGTATGCTTGTAATGTCTAGAGTGCACAAAGAAACCAAAAACCCTTAATAGCTTGTTTTGTCACAAGCTCTCCCCACCAACTCTACATAGAAATAAGCAAGAAAAGGAAAAATAACAAAGGACAACCCTGGGCCACGAACCAGAGCTCCGCACGCGATACATCTATATGTAGCCCCCAGGGCCAAGTATTTTGCTAGAACTATTTTGAATGACTTGACCTGGGGGCAGCCTCAGCAGGCAATTTAAATATGACGAGATATTGAACAAATATCGAGAATTTGCCTCAACACGAGAACAGTTTAAATACGTTTGCATTCAGCTCAAAAATCTGCGATTGTTTTTGATATCGATGCCGCCGCGTATATCAGGACTGCTGCTCTGCAAATTGTGAAAGTGAAATCGGTGACGTGAAAGTGCCGCTTTGAGCCGATGGATGATTTCAGGACAATGAAAAATATGGTTTTTAAGCCACAGAACTCTGCCAACTGCACGGAGCCTTTCACAATACAAATTTGCTGCAAAATATGCCAATATTTGCCGAAGTTATGCCACTTTCACATCTAGAGCAAAACACGACCGCCAGTATCACCAGTCAGTTGATCACTTAGCAGAAAGTATATGCCTAAAGGCTATGTCTTTAAGATTGTTCCTACAAGCACCCATTATAATGTTCTAACGATTAATTAATTCTAACGATTCTAAGACCTGTGCTCAACGTGCCGCGCACGTCGCCTGTGAGACCGGCCTCTGTCCCCGGCGCATCTTATATGGTTGCCTGCCAACCTATAGAAGTGGTTAGCCCAGCTGATGACTCTCGCAGCAACGCTGTAGTGGCGGAGATGACAGCTGTCGAGACTACACCAGCTAATCCAGTCGCGCAGGAGCCTACTCTCAAACGGGCCCGTACTGTCTCAGATACGGAGGATTGTCGTAACGGTGCTGAACCTTCTCGGGTAGTCTGTGATACGATTGGTGACGAAGGCTTCGTGACAGTCGTGAACAAGAAATCAGTTCGGCGAGTGATTAAAGCTGAAGCGGAACTTTCACGTTCCCGTGAATCGGTTGACAATGGCACCGGTCCAGTCTACACAGTGCGGTTCACGTCACAGGATTCCACGCTTCCGGCACCTGAAGGTTCCAACAAACAGCAGCACGTCCGGCGCCCGGACTTTTCGGGCGAGCAACTGTTGAAAGTATTCAAGGCTCTCCATGACCTGGTGCCGACGGCAACGTTGGGAGGCGGTCCCAAGGGGATAACGGCCACTGTGCCCACGATTTCGGCCGCAAGCGACTTGGTGTCCGTCAGCGCGTTGGGAGGCGTGCCGGTAATAGGATTGTGTTCCACAATGGATCAGTTTTGGGGCGTCATCAAAGACGTAAACCCGGCATTTTCTGACGAGTGTCTGCTATCCGAGCTCGCCTCGTACGGTGCGATGAAGATAAGGAGAGACACGAGGCCCGGGCTCAAGAACGAAAAACATTCGTGTCTGGGATCTGTTGATGATCGGACGTGTTTCTTCGAGCTCCCAAAAATCACCGAAAATCTCGTCATTTGCAACATGGTAGAGCAAATTACTCAACAAATGAAGTGTACAAGCTGATCCCTAGTGCTCAGACGCAAGTATTCCAGATTTTCAGACCCGTTAACCAGTGTTTTTCACCTTCGACGCGCACATCGACCTGCATTCCCGCAGTGATGCCTCAGTCAACAAACATAAAGAAGACCTCAAGTAAGCCCAGTGAAATGTCAGTCATGAATGTGTCTCGCGATGATTCTAGTCGTTCGCTAAACCAAATCTGCGGAAAATGCCGCACGACGGTTAAGAGGGCGCCTATAAGTTGCGATACATGCTCATCTCACTACCATCCAAGATGTGTCGATGTTATTATGACAGTGATCAACAAAAGGAAATCTGATGATCCATTATTTAAATGGTGCTGCCCAAGCTGTAAAACTAACCGCGTTGCTACAGGAACTCACACAAACAACTCACATAATCTAACTACCAATAATACGGCCGCCTCCAGCGAAAACAGTACAGACCCCAACGACATTAGCGAGAGAGATAACGGCTCCACCAGCCCGAGCCAAAACCACCAAGCCGCCCAAACCATCGAGTCATCAGATATCGACACGAGAGGTTTGGCGGGCCATTCACTATCGACGGCATCGGAACAGATCTCAGCGCGCAAAGATTCTATGGCCGATGTGAGCGCCCTGCTGACGTCTCTCGAATCAAAGCTATCTCTTCTCACCAGCATGCCAGCTCAGATGGAGCGGTTGGAGACAAAAATTAACGAATGCTTGCTTCTCACCGGTAAAGTTGAGCGACTTGAGGCAGAAGTCCACGACCTAAAGCAAAGAATGAACACTACAGACACCTCTATGGAATATTATATGCATTCAGTGGAGGAGGCTGTAGCCGCTGTGCAAGAGGTCCATTCGACCGTTAACACAATTAAGGAGATGTCGACTGGCGCAAAGGCGCTAGCGGAGTCGGCATCGGCCGGACATGCGTTTAAGGACCAGTACGACCGCCGGTCTGATGTGGTATTAACCGGGATTCCCGCGAAAGAGAAGGAAACGGACGAGGAGGTGCGCGCGAAGGTTATTGAACTTTGCCAGCAACTAAATGTGGAACTTGATGAACGCGACATTGACGTCGCCCACCGCTGCCCCAGAACTCGTACGATCAACGGGAAAAACATCACCGACCGCTCCCAGCTGCTGGTGCGGTTTGTCTGTCGGTGGAGGAAACTTGAGGTGCAACGAAGATGCCGGGAAGTGAAGCCGAAGTCGAGCATTCTAGCCGGCTGCCAGGGAAGCAACAACAACATCTACGCCAATGACCATCTGACACCCGCCAACGCGAGCCTGCATTACCGCCTCCGTCGCCTCAAGGCCAACAAGAAAATTTCTGACGTCCGAACGTCAGACTGCCGCGTACAAATCCGTCTCAACAGCAACGCTCCCTGGCGGGACGTGACAACCGACACCGATATCGATGCCCTTGTCGGTCGCAAATAGTCGTCACCATATTATTACTATATGACAGCTAGTCAAACAATTAATGTCACAGAACTTAAAATAGAACCTGACTCTTTCTACGGAATACACTGCAATATTAATGGTGCCAAGTCTCATATACACGACATTGAAACGATGTTACATTTGCTTCCTTACCCTCCGTCATTTATCGCTTTGTCGGAAACTCGTATCTCGCGACAGGAGGCAGCCGCTTTTCAGATTAATAATTATAACCAATTTGTTGATTGCCGTAATGAGCCGGGTGGAGGTGTGGCACTGTTTATTAGACATGATTATGTGGTACGCGAGCGGAACGATCTCAAACTACTCCTTCCGGCAGACGCTCGATGCGAAAGTATTTTTGTTGAGGTGTTTGCCGATGGTCAGAGTACAGTTGTGGGATCATTTTATAGGCAACCGTCGGGGAGGCCCTTGGATTTCTTGTGCGCACTAGAAGAATTACTGCCTAAAATGAATAGCCTAAACACAATATGTCTCGGTGATGCGAATATTGACTTGTTAGATAAGGGCTCACATGCAACTGACCTGTATGAGTTACTACACTCGTATGACTTTCGAGAGATTATTGGTTCGCCGACTAGAGTGGCTTGTGTGGACACTGCTCACGGCCAACGTATCACCGAAACATGCATAGATCATATTTACTGCAATGTTTCACCCAAGACAACTATCGCCTCCGGCGTTCTTACGACCACTTTTTCTGACCACTTTACCACATTTATTTGTCTAAAATCTAAGCCGTCGGCCGCCAACGAGTGCCCACAATTCAAACTCAACTATGATCAAATAGTCGCCGAACTGTCATCGTCTATGTGGGACGACCTATACGGACTGCACGACGTCAACGAGGCATTTGAATTGTTTAGAGTAAGAGTTATGTCGGCGGTGAAGCGTAATAGTACTGAGATCAAGAATACTAAGTCGAGAAACGTAATTCGAAAAAAATGGGTGACACCGGAATTATATGCCCTTATTAAAGAGAAGGAACAGGCGTACGCAATACACAGAGCTGACCCCACACACAACGGCAAATGCAAAACTTATCGTATACTCAGGAACAGGGTGACAAGATTCTCACGCAAATGTAGAATGGAAGCGAACTGCAACATAGTTACAGACAGAATTAATAACCGGAGGGGTCCTTGGGAGGCAATCCAACCTGTACTTGGAGGTGTTCAGGATAAAAAATGTACCAAACTTCTTGTAAACGGGGAACTCGTCACCGATGAAACTTCGCTAGCTAACATATTCAACCACTACTACGCAACATGTGTGACCCGTTACAACGAGTGCTCATCGAGCTATGCCATTCCGGATAACTTCTCGACGCCTGCCGAACAATTCTCTCTGCAGCCAGTCAACGTTCACAGAATTCACCACCTTTTACAAAATGTTAAAATATGCTCCACCGCCCCCGAACAGATTCCATCACTGGTTCTTCGTAGGGCTGCGGACGCACTCGCATCGCCTCTTGAGTATATTATCAATCTTTCCATCAGAACAGGAGTATACCCCAATGTCCTAAAGCTATACCGTGTGGTTCCATTGTTCAAAGGCGGGGATCGCCTGTCCCGAGACAACTATAGACCTATCAGCATTCCCGCGCCAATATCGAAGGTCTTTGAAAAATGCATTTTTGAACAGTTTACAGATTTTATCGAAGGACACAACGTCCTACATTGTAGGCAGTTCGGTTTTCGACCTAAGATGTCGACGATTGTGCCTGTCATGGATTTTGTCGAGGACATACGGAAACACTTAAAATCAGAGAAGACTGTAGCAGCGGTATTTATTGACCTTAGAAAGGCGTTCGATACAGTTGACTTAGACATTCTTTTAAAAAAACTCTCTACTTATAGGGCTAGTGAAAATTTTATAAAGTGGGTGCGCTCATTCATCTGTGAAAGACGCCAAGTTGTCCAAATTGGACAATCTTCTTCTCTTATAGAAAATATATCGATTGGAGTGGCTCAAGGGAGTATCAGTGGTCCGCTATTATTTAATATTTTTGTTAACGATATTTTTAGTATTCCTAACCACGCAAAACTAACCTTGTTTGCTGACGACACAACGGCTCTATTCGTGGGCGACTCTCCCCAACAAGTTGAAACAATGATTCGTGAGGATATTGAAAGGCTATCTCTATGGTTCAAAAATAACGGCCTCTATATTAATTGGTCAAAAACAGGAATTGTTCAATTTAAAACTCCAAGAGGCCAATCGACAATCAATCCTGAAGCTTTTGCATGCGACCGCAAGCTTAATATACTAGTTGAAGCGAAGTTCCTGGGCATTGTTCTTGACGAACATCTGACGTTCCAGGCGCATGCGAAACATGTCAGAAAAAAAATTGTCAGTGGCGTAGCCGCCATATACCGCACACGCAAAATCCTTCCCCGCCAATGCCTTACGGCAATGTACCACGCGTATGTACAGAGCCACCTAACATACGGTCTAGAGGTGTACGGTCTTTCTTATGCATCTAATATAACTCCGCTTCATTTGCTTCAGAAAAGAGCACTTCGTCTTGTCTTAGGCCTCCCACATCGCGTCTCAATAACGATAGAACAATATAAGGAACTCTCGGTGCTCCCGTTACCACATCTTATTAAATTTACCATAGTTGTCGAAATAAAGCGTATTCTTCTTGGCCATCATCCCAACCTGGTTGGCCTTATCGAATCTGCAAGGACCCAAAACACCCGAGGCTCGGCATCTCACTTGCTTATTGTCTCCCCGGCCACAAGTACGCAATCAAGGTTTGCACTATGTAATTCAGGTGTTACCTTGTGGAACAAGTTACCTAGTGGCATTAGGACACTAATATCGCTTAGTCAATTCAAAAACACTGCTAGAACGCACTATCTTACCTTACTTGCGTCTGAATAAACCATATTTATGTAATCATGTACACAATCTATAGAAAAATAATTGCAATAACACGAGATACTACGGTGATAATGTATAAAATCTTACTGTAACTTGTACATATGCTTCGCACTAGCCTGTATATGAAGTTGTAACACAAATGAGAAACTAACTAACTAATTAAGAATGAATAAACGTCATATCATATCATATCAAAAGAGCGTCCGAGTGCCGTTAACGAGGATACACGTTCTCTTCAAGAGGACGCCCCCTAATAAGGTCTTTATTGTGTGAAGGGACTATGATGTGTCGGTTGAAGCTTCGTCACCGATTGTCTGCTTTAATTGCCAACGCACTGGCCACACGGCAACTCGCTGCACTCGCGCTCGTGCATGTAGAAGATGTGGTGCGCACGACCACCTAGCCGCGTCATGTCGAAACCGAGCTTGTTGCGTAGACTGCAGTGGCCTCCACCCTAGGGGGGACTCGGGCTGTCCCGTTTTTGCATTATCCCGCGAGGAAAGCAAGGTTTTGCTTGGCTCAAGCATGCTTCAACATGCGCAGTTGTCGACGCCGGCGGCCACCTTGGTCGTTGTCCCGGATCCTGCACCTACTCGGCCAGGCACATCTGCACCAAGCACCTACGCGGCGGCCGTACGTCGTCTGGTGATACCAGCCTCCCCGGATGAGGCTCCGGAGCTTTCGGCAGCGCGTGCTGAGGTCGTGCTTCCCCCTCTTCGACCGATCCCCGCTCTGCGAAAATCTACACTTCGTGCGAAGACTCCGCCACCTCCTGAAACAGGACCTTCTAAACAAGTCAAGGCCGCTTTTCGTCGTCCTTCTAAGCGTCATCGCCGATTGGCTCCGAGTGAGCCGGTTCCGCGCGGTCGCGCCGTCACCCGTGCTCGGGCGCGCCCACCTAAGTCGACCGACGACTTTGATTTCGGGTCTTTGTCTAAGGCCGTGTCCATACTCGCTCGCATCAACCCGAAACTAGGCGACACTCTTCGAGGCATTGTGAAGGCACTGCGTCCCCTGCTCGCTTTGGCTCCGTTGCTGCAAGGCCTGGTGTCTCCCACACCAGCTCCCAAATGATGAACCCTGAGCCCACTCAGTCCCCCGGCGCAGCCCCCCATCCCCCTCGTCTGTCCGTTTCAGCAGCAGGTAACCCTCCCGTAAGGGTCACTTGCCCCAGATGCGGCCGGGACTTCACTCGCCGCGGTCTCCCCATTCACCAAGCTAGATGTCGTCCCACGTCTACAGCTCCCGAGTAGTCTTCGACTGCTTCCTCCACGCCAGCACTCCCGTCACAGCCTAGACAGTCGCTGGTCAACAGGCTCATACTTGCGTCGCAACAATCTAGGGTAATGCGTGTAGTCCCCCGGGCTGTGAGGCCTTTGGTTGCCGAGTCCCTATGCGACGTCCTCGACCTTGTGGCGGCCAACAACGACGTCACCTCGAGGGAGTCGCTATTGTCATTCGCTTACGTGGTCCTTCAACTGCCACCTCGCACTTTGTCGTCCACCTCTTTGGCAGCGACTGTTCGGTCGAACCTCCGAGACTTCCGCGACGGCTGGCGGTTCGAATTTCGCGTAGGTGGTATTAGAAGAGTCACATCAGATGCGTGCGACTCCCCTGAGGACTCGGCACGCCGCGTTTCATCTAAACTGTCCGAGGGAGACGTTTCCGGGGCGGCCCGCTTACTATGCTCTACGGACTCGTTTGTTTCGGGAGACGAAGTCCTGGCCTCGCTTGCCGCCAAGCACCCACCTGCTCCATTGGACTCGGTTTTTCCGGACCCTCCTGACTCTATGACGCAGCGTCACTCTTCAGTCGATGATGTCTTGGGAGCTGTTGCCAGTTCGTTTCCGGCCAGTTCGTCCGCCGGTCCTGACGCTTTGCGTCCGCGTCATCTGAAGGACCTTCTTGCACCCGTGCTTGGACCGGTGGCAAGGAGACTGGCCGCAGCACTTGCCAGAGTGGTGGACGTCTTGAGATGGGGTACACTGCCGACTGAGGTCAGGGAGATTATATTCGGCGCCAAGCTATTCGCACTCCGCAAAAAAGACTCATCGATTCGCCCGATCGCCTGTTTTCAATGCAGCAAGAGCCTTCGTCCAATCAAGCCCGCCCCGAACGGCACTCTTGAAGTTGGATTTTCGCAATGCATTCAATACTATTCGAAGGGATCATATACTTCGTGCAGTTCGTGATGCAGTACCGGAAATCTTCAACTTAGTGAATCACGCATACAGAGAGCCATCCGTCCTTTTGTTTGGGGCCCACACGTTGTCCTCGGCATCAGGATACAGCATAAAGACACCTTGGGGCCGGCTCTATTCAGCCTGGGTATCCGTGAGCTGGTCAACTCAATACAAGTGCCTTTCAATGCCCGGTACCTCGACGATGGCACACTCGGTGGACCGATGGAGGACTTACTCGAGGAAGTGCGCAGAATTCTTGCCTTTGAGACAGTCAGTGGCCTGGTGTTAAACACGGCCAAATGCGAGGTGTTCGCGCCGGGGACAGACCCGGACGACCCCACATTAAGTGCCTTACTTGCGTTACTACCGGGGTGAAGAGTTGTGTCTGAACACGAAGTTACGCTCCTTGGCGCACCGCTCCTACCGTCTGCACTGTCGAGTCTACTCGACCCCATGATGGACAGATTGTGGGCGATGCAAGAACGTCTGCCTCTGGTCGGAGCCCACCAAGGGCTTTACCTACTCCGCTCGTCGTTCTCCGCGTGTCGCATCGTACATATCATACGATTCATGGACTGTTCGGGTACATTCAACCAGCTTCTCCAACCATTCGACGACCAGGTGGTGGAGGCCCTGGAGACGGTTTTGGGCCTGAACTTACGACCACGAGAGGTGCGCCAGGCGGGTCTCCCTACCTCCATGGGCGGTCTTGGTCTTCCCTCGGCCCGCTCCTTGGCAGGCCCTGCCGTGGCCGCCTCGATGCACGCTACTTCGGGTCATGTCCAGCGCCTGCTCCCGCCGGGGGCTTGGGCATTGTTTGAGGCAACTCGCGACGCTATAGCGGCTGGACTCCAGGCTTCACCGCCTGATATGAATAGACTTGCCTGCCAGAGGTCCTGGGCCGAGAAGGTGCACGAATCTTCGCTTACTGAGTTGCTTGAAGAATGCGGTGACGACCAGGATAGGGCGCGCCTTCTTGCCGTCGCTCGCCCAGGAGCGAGCGACTGGCTACACGCACTCCCCGCTAACTCATTGGGTACCCGCCTTGACGACCAATCCACCCGGATCTGCGTTGGCCTGAGACTGGGAGCTGATTTGGTAGAGCCACACAGATGCACTTGTGGCGAGCCCGTTGGACGCCTGGCCAGACACGGCCTGTCTTGCGCTCACTCGGCGGGCCGGCGCACACGTCACACCGCTCTGAATGACATTCTTGCAAGGACGTTGCGAAAGGCCGGAATCCCTTGCGTCCTGGAACCGCCTGGTCTTTCTAGAGACGATGGCAAGCGGCCCGACGGCTTAACTTTGATACCCTTCTACAAGGGTCGTTCTCTGGTGTGGGATGCGACGGTGACCGACTCTCTGACCCCCTCCCTTGTCGGTCCCGGAGCTTCTCGCCCAGGAACTGCCACTTCCCGCGCCGAGACAGCAAAGACAAGAAAGTATGCGAACTTAGGCCGGGCGTACCACTTTTCACCCTTCGCATTCGAGACGCTGGGTGGCCCTAGGCCCCTCACAACCACGCTAATTTCCCAGGTTGGCGACGCTTTACAGCAGGCTACGATAGACAAGAGAGATCTTCATAATTAGTGAGATTAAATACGTAGAGTGATTGGTAGGAATATATTGGAAAATTTAACAATATTCTCTCTAGTGTAGAGTTCTCCACGAGGGGTTCAGGTCGATCCCGTTGTATTGCCCTTAGGGTCCAATTAAACAAACTGAAGTCTATCGCCAGCAAAACTGCAGTCATGAATGCAATTTCAAGAAACACATCAAGCAGATGCGCACCTGAGCTATTTAGCTTATGGGCTTTCCGACGCACCGATAGTGCACACTAGTAATTATTATTATTTGTTTTATTATTATAATTATTATTATTATTATTATTATTATTTTTTCAAATTTTCAGTATTTCCCTACAATTGTGGGACCCAAACGTGTACCCGCGTAGGCATTATTATTATTATTAAATCATGATTTCGTATACTCTAGTTGCTTTCACGAAAAAAGTAAAGCTATTTTAAAAGGGGCAGACAATATTGTGCAGTTCGAAGTTTTAACTAATGGTCATGAGCAAATAACAAAACAGAATGTACAAGGCTAGCTTACTCGCACTTTCAGAAGGCATGTTGGCATATCTAACGTCTAGTCAGGCTAGCACAGACCTCAAACTCCTGTGCTTCGTATGCAATGGCATTCCTCGTTGAAATGTATTCTCATCATACGGTTAATAATGACTGCCGTACTAACGCAGAGCGTAGTGGTAACAAATGCCACACTAAATCTACTCCTTCTATTGACGTTGGGTCGCTTCGTCCAGTAACAGATCGATGATAGACCTGCGGAATTTCAAGTAGATTCTTTCATGTCACTCTGCTGGAAGCCTTACTAGACTAAGCTTAGAATTTGCCTAGTGCATTTATATTGGACAACCAATGCTTTGCTAGACCAGGCGGTACTTGGATCAGCTCGGCGTTTCATTAAACGGCTAGATGTAAAGAGGAAAATAGGTAAAAAGGCTTTACATATTTGAAATTTACGAAGGATTAAGGTTGGAGGCTTTTAACCTATTTTCCTTTTAACATCTACGTTGAACGCATTTTGCTCAGACGTTGGTATCTTTAAACTATATTTAAACAGCCACAGTAGACTAGGCGTTTGTCTTTGAACAACATTTTAGCCAACGCAGTGGAGAAGTCCTGTAAAACAACTCCGGCCTTAACTCGCAACCTCTAGGGAGAGGTTATACAATATACACAACTACACACAAAAACGGAATCGACCATAGCAATCGAGACCACGGGAATTAGTGAGCATGAATACATAGACACGGGAGCTGGCTCGTAATGTGTGCTGAAAACTCAACGAAGAAAACGCTAAGACCCTTGGATAGGGTATTTGGCTGCAATCAACGTAAGCTGTGGTATGCAGTATAGAAACATGCAAATCTGTACATTGGAGACCACGTATTGAGCGGGAAAAGACCAGTGTTCTTCACGGTTTTAAACTACACTACACCACAAACTATATTCTTCAAGTTATTTTCATTATATAAAGCAATACCTCACGCTTAGCTGCAGCGTAGCGTTTACTCACCGATCATAACAATCTGCGTATCACGTGCGTGCATAGCTACGGCTCAACTGCAGCTGCCAAGACGGGTACAGAACAAATGGACTGTCTCTCAATAGCTGCAAGTTCAGACTGTACTAGACGACCTGCATACAACCTTAACACCGATATCTTGCTAAGGATCGCTCTTGGATTCATCGTCCTTTAGATCTATTTCCTTCTACACAGCTGATATGAAGTAAATATAAATTTACTCTTATAAAGTTGATGCTTGTTACTTCAATTTTATAGAAAGATACGATATTTGTCTAGCGCAATTGCTATAATTTCTGAACGTGTAAATACTATGTGTCCTCATATCTATAGCATAGTAATAACGAAGAACTACTGACAATATATATTTTGGTGCATTGTGTTGGTGTATGAAAAGCAAATTATTCTAAGACTTCACGATTTTGAAGCTCGGGCTATCTTGTGCGAGATCTTAGTAGCATTTTCTGCTGCCAGACGTATGTGGGATGCGCCCTATAGTCCCCCATACAGGTGCAATCTAAGATAGCGGGCCGGCATTGACGAGCTTGATGACCTGACTATCCAGAGTTAGTTTCAAGAGAGGGCACTTCCATTAGCCCAATTGGGAGGAAGCCCTCAATTTGATCTGGTGTCCGTGTTAGGCTAGCTAACCCTGATTTATGAGGTTTATCCATAAGCCTGTTCGGATTTTTGACCCATTTCTAAAGACACATGTCGTTACAACGGAAAGCTTTTATTGAAAGTTGTATTGCCTATATTGTTAAAATACCTTGGCCCAACGTTCAGGCAAGCTCATGATTCCATTCCTCTAGAAGGTGGCGTCCTGGCTTACGATTTTTTCCCGTAAGGCTATTTATTGCCCGTGTACGGTTTTTGTTCATGTCATGGCTAATTTTAATCTACTCCGGCATTTACCTTGTCTAAGAAAACCATTGAAAACCATGCAAACCAATGTAAGCCGGTCTGGGTCTCGAACCCAATTCTCCCGAATGCAAGGCAAACGCTTTGCCACTAAGCCATCTTGCTCGGTAATGGTCTATATACGTTGTAACACTTTCCAAAGAATTGAATTCTTTGCCATTAAGGGAATTTTAAAGGGACCGAAACAAATGAGCTTCCGATGAAGCAAGGTAAAAATCAAAATGGCAAAATGTCCCATCCAAATTCCATTACTTTCTTGGTAATGAGCAAATATGTGTGCGGTCTTGCGGTCCGGATGGTACGATGAGGTGATAAAACCGCAGAGGCGGGTCACTTATCGTTAAAATCTTCTTTGGTGTGTCACGTACTGCTGCTACGATGGTTTGTAGTGCGTTCAAACCGGTAAAACTTCGTGATCCAGAAGTTCCGATACTGTCACTCTCTCTCTCACCCAGTTTGGTTGAGTAGAAATGTGTGCGTTGTTAGTGTGAATTATAATATAGTCATATGGTTGTGAATTAAACGTAATAAACGTTCAATTGTGCCCGGTAGATAATTTAGAACTTATTGCATGTCGGTCGTCCATACAGTTCTGTCTATGTATATAATATAATTATAATTCAGCACTACATGTATATGCTATATATGTATACAGCACTATACCTACATAAATTAGTAAATTAAATTATGAACGACGACTAGAATAAGTATGTATATATAAAATAATTATATATACATATTTAGAGTTAAGAATGACTAAAAACTCTTTACTACTGTCTCAGTGCCTGCATAGACATATGTACGATGGGCTATGCAGGACACACAAGAGACACTGGCGCCTGTACGCCTGGCGGACAATATGCAAACAACGGGTATATAGGCTTATAAAATCGGGAATATCTCAGTACTTACTGGGAAATTCATCATAAACCCGCACCTTTTTGAAACTGTCATTGAAAGTTCTACCTACTGGGCACTCCTCCACAACCAATAACTAAAAACTCACTGAGATGTTGATGTTGAAACACAAGCAATCTACGCGCAATGGTAGACTGCCACCAATTCTTACACACAAACTGTTTTCAACCGAATATTGCTAAAAACTCGCAATATTTGTTACGCTGTCGGTTGGTATATGGCGGGTAGATCGCACTAGTTTTCACGGTGGTCTGTGACAAATTCCGGGCCAATTCGCTTGAAATACGCGAGATGGTTAACGAATTGGTTGGAGCTCAGAGTGAATGCGACCGTCCAGACGGGGAAAGAGTCGTGGTGGAAAGTCACTCCGCGTCTGTTCGCCAATTCCGGCCGCTCTGGTTACTTGCCCTCTTCAAATTGTCCAGTTGTTGACAGTATTTTATCGTATTGATCTGGGTTGGTTGCAGCATCTCAGAAAAATCGCTCCTTTTCGCATTTCACCAAACACTTAACATCAATGTTCTTGTATGGGGTTCGGACTTGGCAGTTGCGTGGGGCTCACTCCCTTTCTAAGCCACACCGTTCTGCGGGCAACATTCTTACAGAGTATCCACTTGTCATCCCCTGTCACCACAGTGCGGAGAAAGGGGCGATCCTCGTTCTTCTTTAGGAGCTGATCGCAAACTAGCACACGGTTCTCCAGTTGGCGATTGCTGAGCACGTGCGGCATCCATACATTCAACTTCCTGACGAGTCCCTCGGCACGGAGATGCCTTTGAACGGAGATAAAATAGCATTAAATGACGAGAACACACATTCAAGTCTGCCGTTTTCACTCGAGCGTTACAGTTCGCGTTTGTTAAATATTCGAAGGTATATTCCACGGTATAATATAACGCAGGTCTGCTCTTACCGCCATACAAACAAACTCCATCTCCCAAGAGTTTCGATTCTCCCCCGGGGCTGCGCAGTACGGCACATGCGACTTTCCAAACGGACTTATAGATCAACAAAATATATACACAGTAACTGCAACCCAACGCCAGTGACCCAGGGCGTCATTGGTCCTCGGTTGCAGTTATTGGGATGAACGGGTCTGGACGACCACTGCGAGCTGTGCGGCATCAATAGGGCAGGAGCTGAACTATGAAACAAAAAGTAGACCTCCTCCGGACAGTTATACACCTGTCAATAAACTAACCATATATTAAGCAGTAAAACGGCATGAAGGTGTTTATTCAAGCTCCGTGAAACAAATCTAGAAAATTAACTTTTCTTTGGAATGCCCGGTGCTGTACTAGCGACGGCGGTGGGATAAGGTCTGCCATGGGAATTTGACCGTGTCCTAATGTGTTAATGTGTGTTTTCTTGCGCTATTTCATCTATCATCATCATTGCTATGACACACACAGAACCGCCAGAACGAACACAGTGGTGGTCCGAATGGGAGGTGGCTCCTACACCGACATCCTTAAAGAACTGAGAACCAAAGTCTGCCTGGCCCAATTTGGAGTACAGGTTCAGGTCTAGGAGGCGGCTAACGGAGACATCCGGCTCAAAGTACAAGAAAGAGAGGCCGGAGGATGCGAAAAATTCGCTAATCAGCTTAGGGTGTCATCGAACGTTAGTGTCGAAACCTGGCAACGGGACGCACAAATGAAGCTGATCCTCCACGGCCTTGAGCAGGGCACCTCTAAGGAGGAACTGGAGCAAGCCGTCAAAAACCAGGTTCGGGGCGAGGCGAGGTAATAGCAGAGGTCCCACGCAAAGCGGCAAATGGAGGTTGGATCTCGGCCCTGGTCATAAGTAGAAGGATCGGCGAGGACCTACTGAAGAGAGGGCGACTTAGTGTGGGTTGGTCAACGTGCCGGGTGACCGAACGGATTGATCTCCCATGCTGCACGAGATGCCAGGGGATGGGCCATACGGCGAAGGATTGTGCTGAAAAAATGCCCTAAGACCGCAGATGCTATCGCTGCGAAGCCACTGTACATCTAGCGAGAAACTGCACTGTTGAGATCAGAAAATGCTAAGGATGCTCTGTGGCAGGGCACTAAGCGAACTCAATGGCATGTCCTGCCTACAGAAAAGGGATAGGCGATCTGCGAAGGAAGAAGATAGGAGGGACCGCAGAAGAGTGCCAACTGCCTGGCAACAGAGGAGACCAGGGCAAACCATGAAACGGAGGAAAGTGGTTGGAAGAAACCAAGTATGAGACACACGACGAAGTTTCCCACTTTGGCCACAAGTACAACGGCAGATGCAGCTACGACGGCACTGGACGTCAGCGTCAGAACGCAAGACCATCAGGCCCAGATTATCACGGGAAACTTTAACGCGGCGTCTGTGCTTTGGGGTAGTAGGCGCACCAACTTTCAGGGACAATCCCTGATGGAATGGTTGGTCGAACGGAACCTTCTGGTTATTAACAACCTAAAAACGGCCGCGACGTTCGCCCGCAGAGATTAGCAAGCCTTTATAGACGTGACGATTAGCGCCGTGAACACACCCTACAAAGTAGTGGACTGGAAGGTCCTCGAATACGAAGACAACCTTCGAGCAGAAGTGGCGGGAAAAAGCAGGTCATCGCTGGTCCGAATACAAGGCAACACGCGCGAACCTGAAGACCACCGTCAGAAAGAGTTAGCTTCGGTGCTGGAACCAACTGATCGAGGAGATCGAGCAGGTCGTGTAGGAGAAGCCCTAGAAAATTGTGATGGGCAAACTGGGCACGAGAGCACAAACGATCCCACCGGATCTCATAGAAGTCATTGTGGCTCACCTTTTCTCGATGCATACGGAGGAAGGCAGACACCCTATTACGGTGAATGAGGAGGATATTCCTTCTGTAACGCTCAAGGAGGTCCAGCGAGCGGCTGAAAGAATGTCAAAGGACCCGACGGCATACACCCGAAGGCGATCAAATGTCTTATGAAGGAGTGTTCATCGGCCTTTAAAATGGTCGTAGACGCACTCCTAAGAGAGGGACGGTTTCCAGAAGAATGGAAGAAGGCCCACCTGGCTCTTATTCCAAAGCCGGGGAAGGAGCCATGCTCAGCCTCCGCCTACAGGCCCATCTCTCTTCTTGACACAGTTGCCAAGGCCGTGGAGTCAATACTCGCGAGCAGACTCAATGGCGCAATCGAAGAAAAGCAAATCTCGCTCTCAGAGGATCAGTACGGGTTTCGTAAAGGGAGGTCCACGCTCCAGTCCATTAGAAATATACTCGCTAAGGCCGAAGAGGAGAGACACAAGAGCCCCAGAGTTCGTAATCTTTGCCCCCTGATATTGCTGTATGTAAGGAATGCGTTTAACGGTGCAAATTGGAGGGTGATCCTGAATGCGGTGGAGAAAAAAGAAAACCAGCGTACATTCGGCGTATGATAGCGTCGTATCTCGCCAAACGAAGTGTAAGCTACGACGGCAGGGAGTACACGATGACTGCAGGTGTACCACAAGGTTCCGTGCTAGGACCTACGCAATGGAACCTAGCGTACGACTGCGTGCTAGAGATGAGCAGTCCTCGCGGTGTTGAGTTCGTCGCTTATGCCGACGACCTGGCAATCTTAGTCACCGCAACGGATGCGGAGCTGTTGGATTACCAAGCAAATGACGCCTTAGATGGGGCTAGCCGGTGGATGAAGTCGCACCACCTAATGCTAGCACCGGAAAAGAGCGAGGCGGTCCTGCTTATTCGTAGAAAGCATTGCCGAGAGCTGGATATCCGTGTGGACGGCCACATGATCCAGATACACAAGCAGGTCAAATACATGGGTGTTATGCTCGACAGAAACTTGATCTGGGACCAGCTGCACTGAAGACCAAGGAGAATAAGAAAAACTAAGCAAGGCGCAGAGTGCTGGCCATCAGGGTTGCCAGAGCGTACAGGACGGTATCTACAGACGCTGTGCTGGTAATTTCCCACATAATACCTTGTACAAAACGGATAGAGGAGAATATTCTCTTATACCGGGACCAGGCACTTAGAAAAGAGGATGCAAGAAAAAAGACTGGAAAGCTGGTAGGCTGAGTGGACTGGGGCTAAACAAGAGACATCAGGGTCGAGGACGAGGTCAATAAACCCAGATCTCATCAAATGGTACCGATGCGAGTACGCGGAAACAACGTACTACCTAACCCAAGCTCCCACCGGTCATGGCAGCTTCCAGACCTATATGGTGAAGATTGGGAAGACTAAGGCGAGACTGACGACGTGGATCGCACGCTTTTTGCATGCAGAGCTCTTGAGATCACGAGACAGACAATCCGTTCACGACTAGGCGTGCAGTGCAATACGACGAGAGACTTACCCTCGGGGATGCTCAGCCCGAAAAAAACTGGGAAGCAGGCTCTGATTTTGTGGAGACTGTTATGAGAGCGAAAAAAAAGCTGACGGAAAAGAGGCGGCAACGTATGGAGCGCCGCCAGGCCGAAGATTAAGAGCCAGACTAGCGGCTCCTTACATGCACTGAAGTAATACCACAAGTATCCCGGTCATATAGGTTAGGAGGTAGCCAGGTTTTTAGTGGGTTTGAGAGTCCCACACTACCCAGACCATAGAGTGTGCGTTATGCATTTTTGTTCCTGGTGTCTGTAAAAAAAGATCCGATCAATCAGGACCGGAAACGTAAGCGTGTGCTTCGTTGAATAGAGCTTAGATGATAAGTCAATGGTTTGGGTGGTCTCCAGGGCAGATCTGGAAGAACGGATCGACCTGAACAGTCATGGATGACATGAGACCACATATGACTCATATGCGAACGGACGGCATGCCTACCATACTACAGCGCGTTTATCTAGTTTGTGTCATTTGCTAGCTTGTGGCAAAGGGTTCTAGTGCTGCTGCTGCTGACCCTAAGGAGGGAAACAGAACACGTCAATACCAATGTATAAGAGGACCAAGGAAGCAAAATGAAAGAAGGAAAAAGACGTGCTAGGTTGCAAGGTTAAGTTATATTTGTAGGATTGTGGTTAAAAGTTGGACGTGCCGAATAAAGGCAGACAAGTGTGAGTAACCGCCTGACTACGGAGCGTGACCGAAGTCTGCCAACAATGTTCGGGATTGACGGCCTCTACTACCGCAACCTGGTGGCGATTGTATTTATTATTATTATTATTATTATTATTATTATTATTATTATTATTATTATTATTATTAACACTTGCAATGGTACTAAAAAAAAGAGATTATATAGTAAAGATAAGCAGACTATTGTTGTACATACACACCGCAAAGTCACCCTATATTATTCGAAGAACGTATCTATAAAGCGGTGCGTACTACAGCGGCTTTCCTATACTCAACAGCTGGTTTAAAAAAATTAAGAAAGAAGCACACTACAAGGTAATTTGTTATTCACAATAGTATTTAATTACATTCACCATCATCGCCAACTTAATTCATTATTGTTACAAGTGGTATTAGTGCACGCTTTATCTTCTTATTTCGGTAGGTTTTTATCCTTTGTTCCTATCTCTCTATCTCTTATACGCGACCGCCGGAGTCCGTCGAGCCGCTGAAAGACGGATCCAGTAGAACCGTCAATCTCAGATACGTTAGAAATATCGCAATGAGAGCGCAACTTTGCCCAAATCACCTACAGTGATTGGGAAGGCAACACATCTACCGTTCATCTATCTCCTATTAGCTTGGAATTGCTTCAGCATTTATCGAGTATTTTAGAGGCGCTTCTTATCCGTACCTAGGACAGATTCCTCTTCATGCATACGATGCAGAGGCGACTATTTTGTCTCCACCATCCACCGCAGTGTTTCATTTCGCAGTACCCGATGGTCTTCGTTCTAGACTATTATACATGTGCGTGCGATTTGCAGCAACTAATAACTGATACTCGAGCAAACGTAAGGTCATCATTGAATAATTTACTGCATATGTCATATATACGTTGCCTTTTCCTAGCTATCAAGTATACATAAAAAAAACATACTATATATCCCATTAGCCACCGCAGTTTCCCACCGCTTCGTTGGATCATCTAATACGGATAACCAAGAATCGAAGCAGAATTAGTAGCTATATTAAATATTTCAAGTACACGTTTAACGAGTAGTCAGTAGTTCCTTCCAGGCCACTTTGTCGTGGCGCTTTCGTCCTACGCAAAGTCCGAATCACCGCAGGAAAATCCGCGATGTTTCTCAGTGCTTCTGCAAATGTAGTGCTATAATAGTACTGGTTTTCATCGCTTTTTTTTAACGCACATAGGCTTGGGTATGGATTCGTAGTAGCTGGTATTCTGTACAGTGCGTCGCCACTTCAACCACCAAATTCAACAACCGTCTCTTGTTCTTCTGCGAGCTCACAGTTACGAGTTGTAATCCAAACAACATAGCGAAGTTCGTCCTGATGTGCCTGCGCGCTCTGCCACCAAATTGATGAAGCAACCATGTCGGAGACGGTGTGCTCTCATTGATTGATCGGGTTGGCCACCGCGACAAGCAGACGACAGCCGTGACTACGAGCCCATGTGGCTAAGGCAAAGTCGTATCCGAGTGGATCCGGACCTAATTCCACTTGCTTAAAGCCTTTCTAGATATACTCGACCTCGCCCTGTCTCGTTTAGTTCCCCTCACTCACGCATTGCTGGCATTTTGAACGCTATCCTCGTCTACGTCTGCACGCGACCACGACATCATCCGAACCGAGCCCGAATTGGTGCACAGCTAGCCGTCAAAAGTACACCGTAGTAGTAGTAGTAGTAGTAGTAGTAGTAGTAATAGTACTAGTAAAGCTAGTGAACTTAATCCCAGAAAAGTCGTCTCCTTTGTCCACTCTAGATCCGATGTGCAAAACGTTCAAGGTACCGAGATAAATAAACACGACAAACTCGAGGCGCGCCCTACACGCTCACCCCCCCCTAATAAAGGCACACCGCAGACGGTATCGTAGGCTGGTGTCGGCAGCGTCCGAACACGGTGGCATCATCTGATCGGCACCATCTGTCCTCTACGACCGAGCACAGGTCCGAGACAGCTGAGGGAGCGACTTCGTTGGTCTTGTTCGTGCTTCTATTGATCGTCGTCATCCCCCCCACAGCACTCCCCTCTCACGTTGGCCTCTGACATTTCTCTCGGCTGGTGTTTTGCGAACGAGAGAGCCTTTTCTTTTTCAACCATCTACATCGTGACTAGACATCGGGCCATTTCCTCACCACATACATACACACACAGACCTAATACGTATTGATTTACCACCACTCAGGTTGATTTGTATAAGGCTTATTTGTTTGTCGTGGTTGTCGTTGTTATTGTAATAGTTCTATAGTCGCTACTATCACTGTCGTGGTGGTCGTTGATATCGTTTTTGATGATGATGTTACTTTTGTTGCATTGTCGTAACAACAAATAAACAATTGTTGTTGTTGTTGTTGTTGTTGTTGTGTAGCAAAATTCTGCCGTTGCCGGCTATTCTACTATTGAGGAGTAAACAAAAACTCAGCACACCCCTTCTTTTGCAACCTGTTTGGCCAGAGCAGATGATTTCTTAGACGGTTTTATGACGATTTGTGTAGTAGTAAGATTGTTCAAGACTGAATAAACACCGAAGACATAATAACAAACCTCTCTTCGGTCGTCTAAAAGCCAGCTTAACTAACTGGATTTACACCAATTCTCTTGTTATTATCAAGAAGGGTCGGGTCGGCAACCGTTTTGAAGATGAACCCCGAACACCCAGCACGCTTGAAATCCGTTCCGCTGCCGATCCTCAAACTTAAACAGCTCGAGGTAGGCAGACGATCCGAATATGCGGCTTATCGAAATCAAAACGGACTTTCTTTGGTTCCTCCACTTCAAAAGAGTGCAAGCGCTGATCAGCAGGGCAACAGCAGTACCGCGATACGGTAACAATTTACCACACACTATCGCACACACTACTGGAGAGTATATCCACAACCGAGACGACCAAGGTAAGTCAACCCTCAGATAAAAACCCTCTCTAACTTGTCAAACGATTGTTGATAAGCATTGTGATTGCGTCCGGCTTCTGTTACGCGGCTGATCGCTGGTCGGGCTAAATGCACCTGCGATCCACTAGTGTGGTAGAAACCACATGAGTGGTCGAGTCGCGAAGTGGTCGAACGAACTACTTACTATGCGCGCAATCGTGACGATTCGAAGCTGGCTCTGGTCGCTTGTTGTTAGAAATGACCAGCAATAAGACAACCTACACCGTACACACGGATGCATCAATCTGTATTCGTTTGGTAGGTGTGTGCGTGTCTAGATGTATCTACGCGTGTTGTATATATATATATATATATATATATATATATATATATATATGTGTGTGTATATATAATATATATGTGTGTGTGTGTATATGGGTGTGCGGCTGGTGTATCTGTACAAGAAGAAAAAACATTATGTGAATGGCGGCACCACGTTTCTTTGTTTGTGTGTATGTATGTATATCGCCTATGTAAGCACATATGGTGAGGGGTGTCACATTGTGTACTGCGACTGCCATTATAACACGCAACGAGAGCAGAGACCATTCATTGCTGGTACTGTTAGGACGACAACGACGACGACTTCTTCTATATACTACTGCTACTACTTACTACTACTCGTATGGTTACAGCTCTTCCCGTTCATCATCCTCATTCGCATTCTCAATTTCACATTCAGATCATAACAAACCAAAAAATATACATTCATTACTTTGTTCCCCTACCCCAGCGTAGCGTCGTTTCGACAGGCTGTCGTTTAATGAACAGACTCGGCGCCCTCTTCCCCCCCATTTTCTCTCTCTTTGTCTGAAGATCGCTCTCTCCTTCTCTCTCTCACTCTCGTACACAGAACAATTTCACAAATCCTTCGAAACAACACAACGGTGTTGGGCCGCACCTTTCATGCCGCCAGCCATAGTTTGCGTTGCCTTTCTATATAGTTATCTATCTATCTATCTATGTGTAAATAGAAAGATCATGTCGTGGTTGGTGGAATGAATTTTCATATTGCTCTTCTGCATCCGTCAGCCTTTTAGTCAGCCTATCCTTCTCGCTTTCTATATATATATATATATATATATATATATATATATATATGTATGTATATATATATTTGTCCTTGTCACCGTTGCCGTGGTAGAGCTTGTGTTTGTTTGGCTTAACGGTTTGATGTTGGTCGTTTTACGGTGCAGTAGCCATTTCCGATGAGTGCCGTGATTCGGCACAGAGACGGCGCAAATGTGGTTCTTCTAGGATTTTTTAACGATCCTTCCGTAACCTATCTACTTACCTACCTACCTACCTAACTAACTAATTAACTAACTAACTAACTACTATACTACTATACTGCTAATTTCTACATACCAGCTCTTTTCTTCCCGCCGAATTAGCGAATTGTTTTAGGACGACGTTGTTACGCCTTCCATCATGATGCGCTGAACGAATCGCCGGTAGTATACTCGTTGTTAATTGGTCGCCCTTTATAATTACACATTCTCATCTCTCATCTCATATTCCCCCAGTTACACATTCTCATC
Organism: Dermanyssus gallinae; assembly: GCA_003439945.1. NCBI lineage: Eukaryota > Metazoa > Arthropoda > Arachnida > Mesostigmata > Dermanyssidae > Dermanyssus > Dermanyssus gallinae. The sequence goes on from QVRM01004488.1 coordinate 244,615, forward strand.
GACATGCTCATTCATACTCACTCGGATGATCATCCGTTTACTTAACGCATACACTCAATGCACGACGCTTCAAGTATTTTCTCCGCAATCGCTCGAGTCAACATACATTCGTATCGAGCTACCGAGCAGTGTTAGCAAGTTCAGCGCCTTGTCTCGACACGGCTTCCGACAGCCAATATATTTGGCTCGGAAACGCGACGTGTCTGTGATGACATGACAGGTTATAGATTCAGACATCAGGCAGCGAATTCAGCGGCTTGAAGTAAACGTACGCTTGCCACTTCGGAGGCCACGTGCATTCACTATACTATGATGGTCGTCGTTTATCAGTATTGACGCCGTCCTGGAATGTAAACAACAATGACCTCAAAAAGTGAAATAACAACAGCAACAATTAAAAACAATAATCATCATCATCATCCGCATCACCATCATAATACTGAGAATGACTATACCAATAATAATAATGATCACAATAATCATAATCACAATATTATTACTCGGACTTTCTTAGCGGTGTCGGTGCTGTGGTCGCCCTCGATATCGATTCATTATTGTTTCGAATGTCCTAGATGTAGTGAATATTCGAATAGCAAGCAGTCTGTAATTAGTACAGTACTCTCAAGAGAGGCTATTAATATAATACAGCAGTAGTCGTGCTTGTTAAGCATCATTGGAATAATAAAACTCCCTTTGCCCAACTGTGCCGTTCACAATAGAATGAGAGTGTATATATATATATATATATATATATATATATATATATATAGTGAGGTTTTATAGTGACTATAGTGAGGTCATCTAGATATGGCATAGACAGATGTCGAGCAGCATTACCTTATGGGCACTCTTCCCTATACTTCTTTATTCTATTGGCTGTATATAGGCTCCTATTGTTGCAATTGTTAACACCGTGTAACTCGGGACAATACTCACGTAATCTTAAGTACGCAGCGTCATATGTATGGGATACCCACGCAAAGAGTGCAAAGTCGCCCAAAACAACTTGCACGACACGCCACTGTGTCAATAATTATAAGAATATTAAGCAGAACAATAATAATAAATATATTCCTAATAATTATATTCCAGAATAGAAATAGCCGATGAACTAGATCTCCTGCTCCTGTTCGGCTGGCGTGTCATCTCTCATAATAAATTAAAATAATTTGTATATAAATGTATCCATATATAAAGTGATTTGTGCTATATATATATATATATATATATATATATATATATATATATATATATATATATATATATATATATATATATATATATATATATATATTAGTGAACATTTACAGAGAACCGAGAACATAGCAGCATGCGTGCGTGTTCACTCTAGTCGCGTTTCTACCGCTTTCATCTTTCAAGCGTCCGTTCTACCTCTATGTGTCGATCAAAAACGCTGATGCTGACGACGTGACGCTTTTAGACGACCGATTTACGATCCGCGATTGTGGACAATAGTTAACCAAACCGAGGAGTTCATCAGCTCATCATACTCGTCGGGTGCTGAAAGTGCAATCCTTATCATCACCACCATCATCGTCCCCTCCCGCAGATCGAGCACGTTAGGCCAGCCAGAAGGTTTACTCCACGAGAATGCCTTTACCTCTCTCTGAGTCGTTCCGACTAAGCGGTCAGCTACAGCGAGCGACTCCTTCTTGTCAAAGTGTAAGGCAGACAGATATATATATATATATATATATATATATGTATAGGTACATGCTGTTGCTGACCTCGTCAGCAATGTTGTCATTGTCACGACTAATCTAGCCGGTGCGTGTCGGCCATATTTCTTTTTTACGTTCATTTGCTCGTGTAGTGGTCTGCCATGCCTATTCAATTCGATTCGATTCATTCAATCAATCAATGCAGCCACAGCAATCAACCGCACACGTTAGTCTCGACGCCATTCTGAAACTTGTGGGCTTGTCGCAGGTCCATAGTCTTCATACGCACCTTTTCTTCGCTTGTTATTTCTGTCTAAGTCTCTCTGTCTCTCTTTCTTCAGCTAACAGTTCCAGTAAATGATTTCAGCCACCATTATCATGCTGCATCACAATCATCGTCGCCGTCGTCGTCGTCATCGTGTTCTATCAGCGTCGCCATGGCCGCCCTTATGATCACCATCATCTTAAGCTTAAGCAGCCTTAATGTATTGTGTTGTAAGTAAGTACCGACAGATACGCCGCAGTACGCCGTCGACTTTCGTGGCAAATTCAGCCGCAAGTTGGTACTCTCAATGCCAACCAAATCTTCTTCAAAAATCTATTTCAAATCGTTCTGCTAAAAAAAAAATTTCTACTATTACTACTACTACTACTACTAGCTCTTCGATTAAGACGACTTCAATGACAGCGACCTCGAGATCGAGACCGGGACAACGCTCATAACGGCAGGCGCGATGACTTCGTGTGGACTAGCGGACACTGCGGCTCGTGAAGGCGTACACGCATTGATTAATGCATACGTGAGGAACATGTATCGAAGTGTACGTGAGGAGCATGTATTGAAGTGCACGTGAGGAACGTGTATTGAAGTGTACATGGCGAACATGTATTGAAGTGTACATGGCGAACATGTATTGCAGTGTACGTGAAGAACCGGTGTTGCCGACGCTATTCGGCCGTGTTACGATGGCCGCGCACGCGATGGTGAGTCCTGGGCTCCCCCGTACAGGAGTACGGTAGTAATAGTTACGTTGCCTCTACTCCACCTTACGTCAGAGCCGAGAACGGCCAGGCCACTAGACGAAGATCATACATGCGGCCAACTAGTAATACGGACAGTCAGATAGGTGTATAGACAGACAGACACCCGCCTCAACAACGAACTATGCCAGTTAACAACAACAACGACGACGATGACGGCAACAACAGCAGCAGCATTGACTACGATAATAACCACGGCTACTGCTACTACTACTACTTCTACTTCTACTACTGCTGTAACCAAACTAGCACTAACTAGAATGTCGCAGCGACAGACACGATCGGCCACATATCACATCTGACTAGCTCGCGCGCTCTCCCTCTCCCTCTCTCTCTCTCCATGTCTATTGTAATCTACGGATCGATTCCTCGAATCCCCGATATCTATCCCCCGAGAGGGCGCGAAGCTGAAGGGAGCGTGGCATACAACGGTCAAGACCTGCAGGTGAGATGGCGTAGGTGCCGTGTGCATATGGGAACGTCGTGCCAAAACGATTCTGTTCTGATGTGATCGAAGTGATGGTGATGAAGTCGAAGTTGAAGTTAAGGCGACGAAGAAGAAGAACAACAAGAAAAATACGAACAACAACAAGTAACGGATACGGGCCGTCGTGTTCGTCGATTGCAGGTAGCCGAAGCTCGTTGTCGCTTCGCTGTCGAAACTAGCTCCTTTTCTCGGTTCGTGTGTGTCAACCACCTTCATCTGGCGTCAGTGCGTTCGGGTCGCGGTGGCGGTAAGCGGCGCGGCATTCGTTCGACGAGGCTTGTCCGCTTCCGAGCTTCATCCGCGATGAACCTCTTGTTTAGCCCGAGGTAGTAGTTGAAGTAGTACTCAAACCCGTCGGAGTCGGGGCGGTGGCCGATGATTACTGGTTACTCGATCTTTCGCTCGCTCGTGCATACTGTCTCCGTCTGTCGGTGGTGAAGTTGCTGCACGCCCGAATTCGAGATAGAGATGGGGATGTGATATGATGCGATGCAGCACAATCCGCGATGTCGGCACTGCGTATCGCATCGCTGTAAGTCTCGGTGCACACACGCGGCCTCCACGTATTTCCAACCCGTCTCTTTAGGTATCACCGTGCGCTACTCTTTGAACGGCGTCCTGCTTCGTCCAGATCGTCAGCAGACCTCCTCTCGCGGCGACTCCGTGCGCGATTCGGAAGGGCTGTTTTGTTTACCCATTATCACAGTGGGCTGCTCAGGAACGGGATCGCTTGGACCTGAAGCACACACCGTATCGACAAAAAAACAACAACAGCTCTTAGATAATCGCCTGCCGTTCCAGAGGGAGTTCCGCAATCTTCCGTTACATCGGACCTTGCTTGAAGAGTGAGAAATTCATCATCATCCTCTTTTTCCAGAACTCACCGACCTTACGTTTTTTGACTCTTTTAAATTAGCAAGTTCCCGGCGTCAGAAAAGTTTGAGGCTAACTGAACCCCTTGTAAACCTACGTAACGAGTTTTCGCCACTCTTTACCACAGCCATATCGAATGCATTGATCGTCCCAATCGTGAGCGTTGTGTGCATACAAAATATCTACGTGCAGCATTATCCAACGACATTGACCAAAAGACAAAGATATTGAAATCATGCACCTTTCACGTCACACGGCAGATCTGATAAACCATAACATGCAAATAGTCGGAAGAAGTGCGCTTACGGAGCGTGAGGAACGTCAAAATATACATCCACGTGTTCAAAGTCCACGTGTAGCTTTTAACTGAACAATCATCATTGTCAAGCCCATAGTGACGAGTAACACAATTTTGCAATGCCAAGCTCCACCGGCAGCACAAATTATATATATCTATATGCATATACATATATGATGACCGGCAAGATTCCTTGAAAACTTGAATAAAAGCAAAGCGTTGCACAATGCATAGTACATGCATATGATATCATCTAAAGTATTTATATATGTTGGTGCATACATATATATAGTAATGTTATGCAAATGATAGTATACAATATCATTTAAGTCCGATATATATATATATATATATATATATATATATAATTATATGTATTATATATTATATATATATGATAGATATATATATATATATTATATATAGATATATGTAATATATATATATATATATATAGATATATATATATATATATATATATATATATATATATATATAATGACCCTACAAACAAAACACGTGCAGAACAAAACCAACCCAACACAGAGAGCAGACGAGAATGACGTGCGCGAGACAAGACGGGGTGCCTTTACACTTAGTGGCCGTCGAGGAAGCAGTATCGGGGTCAGCGAGGAGTTCGGCCTCGTCCAGCGGGGGCCAGTGCCGGGCGCGGTCCGAGCTCCAGCCGCTTGGGTTCGACCAACGCACGAGTAGGAGGAGGAGGAAGGGCAGAGGGGATGGTGGTGCACCAGTCGGGCCAATGGGGCGCCATACACGCAAGTACACAATAGATATACACGTATAGATAGTGTTGCACGTACATACAGACAGACACGCGTACATGTAAATCAAATGATCGACACATTGTCAAGCGCAAGAAGAAAGAAAAAAAACGATGCTCACGGCGATAGAAAGATATTCGAAAGTGCGACCTCAAACGCTTTCTGTAGACTATGTGGCTAGCCAGGTATGTGCTTTACAGGAAATGCTGCAAAGGCTCAAACGGCCCCAGCGATTCCTCCCCCCGCCCTCAGTCAATTTAATGATGATAGCTTGAGGTTTTCTAACAGTTTTACCCGTTTCGGTTCGTGACCGCCCTCCACTCCATCGCCCTGCTCAACGACAAGACAATAGTAGCTCCAATCCGCCTTACTACAGCCGCGCCTATATTCTGTCTATGAACAGGTAGATAGATACACGTGTACAGTGTACTGGATTTGGCTAACACGGGAACGCTCGGAGAGACAACAACGGGATAACCGGTCCATGTGTGTCAGTGCCACGATCCTCGTCACCTCGTCCCAGCAAGCCACGTAGCCAACGTAGGTAGAATAGAGATAGATGTTGGGACGACAGAACCCAGCAGCGACAACAGCAATAGTAAGCAAAAGAGGCAGAAAATCAAAGCATGGCAATCATAACGAGTGGAAACGAACGAGGATAATTAATACTATCTAGAGAGAACATTCTTCATTCATACCTACTAGACTGAGGAAATTTTCGGGTCCGTCTCTGCCCGCGCACAGGGATGCGAAAGTATGCAACAGGCCCTACAATGCATTTGTGACTTGTTTCACTGACGTCCTCACGCATTACGCGGGCTAGGGATAACAGCAGTACTTGACAGCAACGCAAACAGTGGGATTCCGGTACAGGGTTTTGCGGTAAGAAAGACGGGGAAACGCAAGTAAACGCAATCGTGCTCTCTTGCTCAGCTTACCGAATCTGTCCAGCGAGCAGTGGGTTAATGGCGTATAGCCAGTCGTGGATTTCCTTCTCGTTACCGCCTTCGGTCTGTAGTAAATAGCCACCCGTCGTAGTCACAACGGAGAACGTCGAATGCGGAGGCACCTGCAGCATCGCCTGCTGTTCTTCGTTGCAGCTTACCTCCGACGTAGACAAATTTATGATTTCTCGTTCTGCAATACCAGACACACAAACACACGAATATATATATATATATATATATATATATATATATACGAGTATATCTATTGATTTTGATGTATTATTTGTTCGACATTGCTTGACATGAGGCTTCTCACATCTCAATTTCTGCAACTGCCGAAACCCCGGAAAAACAAGCGCGAAAAGAGTACCGTTTCGACATTTGCTATCATCAGAGTATCAGGCATCGGTAGACGTCTCGACGAACAGCGGACAGGCATTCTATTCTACATCGGCTGAACCGATTCACGCCTCACCGATTGGATCGTACTGGTCCTTGTAGACAAACATGTAGGGCCGGCGGATGGTGACGTAGCGCTTGACCCACGACTGAGCCTTGTCCTCGAGCAGGCTGAGTGTTCCCTTGCGGCTCACGACGGGGCTCACCCGAATCTCCTCGACCTCGGCCACAAACGGCTTCAGCGACGCGCTCTGTTGGCCGGTCATGCCGGTCATCCCGCCGAGTCCGGACAGCAGACAGCTGCCGCTCATGGCGGCGGCGCCGCCACCACCCAGCTCGCCGGTGGTGGGCACAGGCCGAAGCCCGCCGGGTGGCGGGCCTGTGGGCGCGTTCGCTTCTGACGTGGGCGACAGCAGGCCGCACAGCGAGTGACTCGACGCCGAAGGCGAAATGCCGCCCACGCCGCCGCCGCCGCCACCCTCGTCGGCGGTGGGCGTCGCCGTGCCGTCGGCCGACTGGGTGCCGGTCGACGATGACGCGGCCCCGCCCGGTCGTGGCCGGCTCGGGATGTGGCTGTTGATGAGGCCGACGATGCGTCGACAGAGCGCCTCCTCGTGCTCCGTCATCTCCCACGGCTCGTAGACGCTCTCGTCGGCGGCTGGCGCCAGTGGTGGCGGCGGCGACGACGCGAGGCCGGTCGGCGACATCAGCTGTTCGGCCGGTGCGCGCACCGCCTTGATGCCGGCCTCGAGGCCGAGCTTGTCGCGCAGCAGCAGGTAGTGGCGCACCTTTTCGACCTCCTCGAGCCGGACGAGCTTCTCGAGCTCCCACTGGTGGTCGAAGATGAGCGAGTCGCCGCGGGGCCGCCACCCGGCCAGATTCTCCTCGCCGCGTACGTACGTCGACGAGGTGTCGAGCACGCGCCGCTGGCGCCGCTGCACGCCCGGGCTTCCCGCGTCCGAGGTGCGCTTGAGCACCACCTCGTAGAGGCCCGTCACGTGGTCGGCGTCCGAGCTGCTTCTGGCGCTGCCCGCCAGCCCGCTGCCGCCGAACAGCGTCTTGAGCGCGCGGGCGTTCGGCGACAGCCGCGAGTGGAAGCGCGCGTCGCGTCCGCCGATGACCAGACAGAGGTCCTTGGTGATGATGGCCGGCCGGGCGCAGTTGTCGAGCTCGAGGTAGGCCGACAGCGTGAGGTAGACGTGCTCGCCCGACGGCGTCACCCGATTGAGCAGCGGCGAGTTGTGCAGCGACGAGTCCCAGGCGGCTTCGAAGTGCAGAAAGCAGCGCTCGTCGCCGGCCGGCATCTCGAGCTGACGCGCCGGAAACAGGCCCAGGCTGAGCACGCATTCGTCGCTGTCGTCGTCGAAGTTGTCGCATTCGGGCGTCGACCGGAGACGCCCGACCACAACCTCCTACAGAACAGAAGACGACGCCAGAAGCGAAGTCGTCCGACAGAAGAAGGCAGAGAGCAAAAAAGCCGTTCAGACTCTCGCATCTCGAAACGGAGTAGACTAGACATTGTAACGTCAAATGAAGTTTTAAAAACCGCCCATAGTGCCGTAGCATAAAACGCAAGATTCGGTGCAGCCAACTGAGCGGTTGAATCGCTGCGAAACAAAGTAAGCAGTTTAGACATCGAATTGAAACAGTCTGATTAAAGTAGACGCCGATTACATTAAAGAAGAAGTACGCCCGCTAGGATTGTCCCTGTCCTGTGCATACAAAAAAATGTCGATAAAATCTTTGTTTTCATTTGGATACAGCATTTGAGACAAGCAAAATTAGTTATTCCCGGTTTGGCAGCTTCTGTAGTAGCAGATAAGACTACTAAAATACTTAATGGGCTGGCTCTCGGCCAAGATTTAACGTCCATGGGACTGCTTTTCGCATTGCTTCATAGACGGAACCCCAGAAATACAAATGTGCAACGGTGGGGTTTGAACCCGCGCACCTATGTGTCTCCTCCGGTCGCGAGGCGCAGATGAATGCACCACGCCACCTCGGGCTCGACGAGCAGATTAGACTACTACTACTAATACTACTACTACGATTAGTAGTAGAGCGACGCAAGCAGACAAGATGAGAATACAACGAAGGAGAAACTCAAACAACAAGCTAAAAGACAGAGTTGTATGTATGTATAGAAAACAAACCTTTATATCTTTCCAGGGCAGATTGTCGGTCTTTTCATGAACGAGCGTGATGCGTATCCTTCGCTGGATACCCTGGTGCAGCTGAAAACTCCCGCGGAGGCACGGACTCTCGTCGTAGTGTATGACCTGCGCGGGCAGGTATTCACCGTTGTGGGTCAGCTCGCAGATCTCAAACCAGACGAGCACGTCGTGCTTGGTGACAATATGCGTAGTGGTACTGCGCACGCATCGTTGTTTTCGGCACGCAGAGAAGAGACAGCATCATCACGATCACGATCAACACATACATCAACAGATGAGCAATTCATTAGACAGAAGCAACCAATGTCGGTCGAATTTTGACTTCGACTGACTAGACAGAATAGATCACGGCCAACCAGTAATCAGAAGTAAGATCAGAAGCAACAACCCAGCACCAAACACCTGCCGCCGAAAGAGTTACGGACGTAATGGCAAAAACGAGAGTAGTATGAGAAACACTCTGATGAGAACACCAATACATGCAAGCACAATACGCATCAGCAGTAGCCGTACGCAAAAGGTTTTTAACTTATAAATACATAGCGCTATTTGTGTTATTCCAGGCGCTAAATAGTGCTTGAAAATGCTAGCACCAACAGGAGCCTTTTTTGACTTTGATTTGAAAGTCAGAAAGCAATTCAAATTCAACTTTTAAAACTCAAAAGCAGCTGAAAGCACCGAAAAGGCAAAGCGCTATGTATTGTTCATACCTACCGCGACATCAAGCACCACATCAAAAGCACGTTCATGATAATATCAAATACGTTAAATGTAAAACGTAACGTTTAGTGTCTCTGTTTAGACTGCAAAGCAGAATGGGTAAACATCAAATGACAAGACAACAAATGCAGCACAGACACCGGGACAGATACCTGAGCTGAGCTGGCAGCAATTCTGCCAAATTCAACATTCAGCTACCACGAATCCCATTACTCTTACCTAATTACCACTTAAATCCCCAGATCTCCGGCAGCTCCCGATAGGCCAGCGTAGCAGGCATTAGCGAGAAGCTATAATTATAGAAACAGCATGAAGCTGAAGATGATGATGAAGAAGAGGAAGATGATGATGACGCCGACAATAATCTCAGTGATGATGATAATGTTGGCAACAGCGACGGAAAAATGGTCAAGATCAGGTCAGTCGAAATGTAAGCAGCAATAGCATCCATCACAGGAATAGCAGCAGCAGCAGCCGCAGCAACAACAACAATAAGCCAGGGAAAGGGAAGTTGGAGGGAAGAACAGAGTAAGGTTGGAGGAGACGGACTAGCGTATAGATGATGGGGGTTCGGGGGAGGGGGGGACAAGGATGTCTGCGAGCTGCTGGCCAACATTCTTAATACCTTGCTTGTGGAACGACACCGAACTTAGGCGAGCGTACGGGCTGCGATATGGGCAGTGAGCGGGGAAACATGCGCCGTGGAGGCTGGCGCTGTGGGGTGGCCGGACAGCCAGACGGGTTAGCTGGGGCGGTGCCCTCTGAGCAGGCGTCGCGGTGCAGCGGATGCGCCTGGTAATGGCCCAAGACCTCGAACACGATCGGCCGGCTAGAGATGTACGCCACGAACGCCCGCGTCACTGTGACTGTGATCTGCCGACAGAGATAGCGCGCGCGAGAGAGAGAGAGAGAGATACATAGTTAGACAGAGCAATAGATGATTATTTATTTAATAACACCCGGGCTGGGTAAGTGTGTTTATGTTACATCACAGTTTTTCGACACAACAATCGATCTAGCGTTTTGCCAGTTCTGCTATGGACCGAACCGCCGGACAAACTGCGGCGTGGTATTTATCACATTTGCTCCAGCATTCTTTAGACAGAGCAATAATGGCTTAGTGGCCTAAAAGCCTTTTTTGTCTGGCATTCGGGAGTTGCCTGGGTTCGAGACCCAGACCGGCCACTCGTAAAATTGGTTTTCATAGGTTCCCAATTTAAAACAAGGTGAATGTCGGAAAGTGGACTAACAATGGCCCATGATCGGAACAAAAACTTAATAAGATCACTATTATATTTAAAAAAATATATTTGTATAGTGTGGCAAAACATATTTGTTCTAATAGAACAAGGGGGCCAAATACCTTCTTTTGGAGTGAGAGCAAAATTACCTAAAGTAGTTGTATCAAACTTTTTATTCTGACATTTCTTTACTAAATCTGCAAATGCGAGAGTTCCAGCCATCCTATCAATAAACCAATCATAACTGCATGTTTGAAAGAAAAATTTGCGTCCACTGAATCGCGTTCTACGTTACCTCAACGCAGAACAATTGTTGTAATGAAGATATTTCTCAAGATATGATATTTTGTATTTCTTATATTATGGCTTCTACGCGCAATTTCGATTTTGTTAAAGACCTTTCTGCCCCCTTGTTGCAAAAAATTCACCGAGTTGCACTAGATCGTAAAATTTGTCGGGCTGGATCTGAGAGACCCTATATATATATATATATATATATATATATATATATATATATATATATATATATAATTTTTTTATACGATTTTCCGTAAGGCCGTGAATTTGCCCGTGTGCGATTTTTTCATGTCATGGCTAATTTGAATCCACTCCGGCATTTACCTTGTCTAAATTGGAAACCATGCAAACCAATTTAAGAGTGGCCCGTCTGGTGGAAGCTTTTGCCATTAAGCCATCTTGCTCGGTATATATGTATGTATATATATATATATATTGCACGGTCAGTATGACATACAAGAGAAAAACTACAAATAAACAGTCTTTCAATAAAGGTTCTCTGTCGATCTCAGAAAGATAACTCGTGTTCTTATCGACACCAGGAAGAAGGCACTAGAGAAAGTCGAATAGTAAGCTTCAAATAGTTAATCTATCAATGCAGCATTTCATGCCATTCGATATTGACTATTCGTACTTACATTTTGTACGTGGAAAAAGCCTGGCGGCGGACCCTTTGCAGTATTCTTGAGAGGCTCCGTCGAGAACGCTTCATCGTGTCTGTGCAGGAAACTGTAAACACGTAGCGCAAATTGAACATCCGACAAATGCAATTAACAGCGGACAAAGTGAGCAGAAGGTGAACGGGAAGATAAAAACTCAGAAAACGAGACGTCTCGGAGGTCTGTGTGGTAACTCAACTGATCACTATTATATTTAAAAAAAAACTGATTTTAGAAGCCCAATTACTGATTGCAAAAACATGAATATGCCATTAGTGCGGTCGCCGACTGCCACCTCGAAAGGCAAAACCTGCTATTGTGACAAATTCGAATTCACATAAATGCGCGTCTGGCTAATTGTTAGCTAAGCAGCCTGGCTCACTTAAACTGGCAGAAGATGTCTGCGTATTCGCGCGAAATTCCAACGGCCTGGAGCACGGTAACGCGGAACGTGAACTCGGAGCCGAGTTTTAGATGTGGCGGAAGTTGCTGTTGTTCAACGTCTTCTTCCGTATCGCCGATCGCTTCACTCGTATCTGCAAATGCCGATGATGTAATGAAAATGAGTCAGAAAATCGAATCGTCGTAGTACAATGCGCAGTTTCATTTATCGAGCAAACTTGTCGCTCGGCTCGCTACTTGTTGACGGCGTAACTGATATAAATACTTTTCGGGCCGACCCCCAGCCAAGATTTAACGTCCACGGGACTGCTTTTCGCATTGCTTCGTAACGGCGTAAGTACGACAACAAAAATAAATAAACAACCACCCTCTTGCGAGAGGAGGTTGTTCTTGTGTTTGAAGAATTTGAAAGTTTGCAAAAATTTGAAATCAAAACATCTAGTTGCAGATTGTTTTCTAGCAGATCCCACAAACACGAACTGATTCCTGGTGGACCATTATACGTCACCGTCTCAATAGCGCAACCCTACGACATGGCACGAAATACTCTATCCAAGATTGTACAATTGACGCTTGCCAGCGTCGATGCTATATCTCACTGGGGCAACCGCTGTAGCAATAGCCGGTCACGTCCGGACGCTGTAGCGGACTCGAACCGTTGATAGTGCAATAGTGCAAATGCCCCTGCACATCACCGCGTTCGTAGCCAGCGCCGCGAGAAGGGTTCGTGCTAATCAATAACCGACTCGACGCCCAGTAGCGCAGCCATCTGACAGCCACACGAGCTGGTAGCGAACAGAAGCAGAAGCAACCTAGAACGAACCTTTATCGGCGTCCTTGTCCAGGTCTTCCTCGCCGCGGCCCTCGACGACGCGCTCGCGTTCGTCTCCGGATACGCGAGCGTCGTCCGCGCTCACGCCCTCGCGGTTCGCTCCGGCGCTGCCTGCTTCGTCACCGAAGCGGATTCGAGCAAACTGCCGCACTCCGGCCGGCTGTTCGTCGCCCGCCGTTCCCGCCTGGACGGCGATGCGCAGATAGCCGACGACGTCGCCTCGTTCGTTGACGACGGCCGCCGTCTGTACGAGCGCCACGTTCGGGTACATGAGGTTCGAGAGGTAGACGAAGGCGCGCCCGATCATCCGGAACCACGGGAAGCGGTCGTAGAACGGATCGCTCTGCGGCGGGTCGCACTCGGCGGTCGGCGAGCCCTCGCTCTCGCTCTGGTACATCTCGCGCATGAGCTTCAGCCGCTGCTGAAGCTTCTCCAGCGTCCAGTGGTGCGTGGCGCCGTTCTTCATGTCCTGCACCTCGACGGCGACGATCGTCTTGCGGCCGTCGGCCGGACACATGTCGGGCGGTAGCGGCGAGTACGGCGTGTCGGTGAGCAGCACGAACTGGAATTGGACCCGCTTCTTCAGTTCGACGCTGATCGCGTTCGCCTCCTTGAGCAGGATGGCGTTGCCCCACAGGTCGTCGCGCAGCGACGTGAACTGGTGAATCTTCCACTTGTCGAACGCCCAGCGTGCGATACGCAGCTGCGCGTCGTCGAGCGGCTCGAAGCACTCCTCGACGGGGCCCGACTCCTCGGTACCCTCGAGAAACGACGACAGCGCATACGACGACGCCATCGATGACATCATCGACACCTCCTCGACCTGCCGCTGGAGGCTCTCGATTTTGGCCTCGTAGTTTTTGCGCTCCTCGGCAAACTGCTGATCGGCCTCCTCCTTCTCGCGCTTGTACTGCTCCTCGATGGCGACCACCTTCTTCTCCATTTCCAGCTTTAAGTCGATCCCCTGCTTTTCAAGAAGCTCCCGCTGAGCGAACGCCCAGTCGACGCCGGCAGGCTCGCTGGCCTGTTCGTCCGTGGGTGATCGGCCGCGACATTCTCGAGCTTGCTCGGGATGCTGGAAACGGAACACGTGATACTTGCCGAGGATGACGCGCATGCCGCTGCGCAGTTCCGCCTGCTCGCCCGGCACAATCTCCTTGCCGTTGACGAACGCCGTGGCGCCCGCGCACGGCACGAGCGTCACGACACCCTCGTGGTTTTCGAACGTGCAGTGTTCGTTCTGAATCTCGCTGCCCGTAAGCTTGATGTCCTGTGGCACATTGGCGTCATGGCCGTCCAACACGGGTCAGTCCGTCTTTGATGTAGTACAGTAGACACTCGGACATGAGCGGGTCTTCGTTGAGATTCACGAGGTGAGGCGTCTTTTTCGGAGAGAATACGCCGAGCGTATCGCCGTCGTCTTTCAGGGCGACGCCTGCAAGTGTCACAATTTGCAAAGAAAAGGAAAAACCGTTCAGCACCTGTATGGAGCCTAGTCAACAGCTAGAATGGAGTTTCGTTGAGAACCTCATTGTGGGCAACAATTGGGAACATGCAATATATAAGTTAGGGATATATTGGTACTCCTTCGTTATGCAGTATTTTTATTTTTGTTGATATGCAACGCGAGAACCTTGTGATGTCTCTAAAGCCCTATAAGTTAAGGAATTAGAGTAAATAAATGTAGTTCATTGTCAAAAACATTCTCGTAAACAATGTTACCCCTAAAGTTTCTCAAATGCATTTGTACGCTACATCTTCACAAGCGCATTACGCTGGTTTTCGATTGGAAAAATCCATTTTTAATTTCGGCTCTTGAGTACTTTTCATTAAAACCATATTTTCGCTTGGTTTAAATTCTAAACATAATCACACCATTCTGACGATACACCCTTTTGCATGATTAAGTGTACTTAAGCAAAATAAATCGGACATACGAATCCCTTTCAAGATATATATATACATATATATATATATATATATATATATATATCAAAGGCCGCAAAAAACAGTATATACGAATCCAGTGTCGTAGAGAAAAACGGTACTTACCCATTTCAGCCAGAACGGCTTCGCGCTGCTTTTTGATGTCCTCGGTCTTCTTAAGTTTCTCCTCCCACGTCTCATTAAGTTCAGCGATTAACTTTTCGCTCTCCTGTAGCTGCTCGATTTTGTCCTCAGTCGCCCCGGATAACAGACGCCGACGCACATGGGGACTATTTCCTTGCACTGAGGCGTTGTTCACGTCGTCGATACGAATGCCCTCGGCGATGAGAAGGCCTTTGAGCTTAGCGATCTCCTCCTTGAGTTCGCGGATCATCTTAGCGTTAGCATCCTCGTTGACCACCGCCTTGCAGACGATCTGCTTTGCGCGATCGGCGTACCGCAGAGTGGACAGAGTTTCGTCGTAGTTGATGTCGGCCGGCGAGATGGCTGCGATCATAGCCGTTTTCGAGTTACCGCCAAGATTTTCTTTGAGCAGCCACGTAAGCACCGAGTCTCGGTAGGGGATGTGGTCCGTCTTCTTACGGTTCTTGCCGCCGCCTCTGTTCGCGGCCAATTCGGCCAAGCCCGAAATGACCTTACCGAGGGTTGTGAGGGATTTGTTGATGTTCGCTCCCTCCTTCAAACGCGTACCTTGAGCGCCCGTCGAGTCGGCGCGCTCACTTCCAGCCAGATCAACAAGCGAAATTTTGCTCACCTACACGACACAGATAACATGACAAAATCAAGCGGCTCATTATATCATGCAGCCAAAAGTTACACTGCACCAAGCATTACCAAACAAATATTGCTGAATGGCAATATTTGTTCGGTCGCGACAGCCTAGTGCACACGTTGGTTTGGGGCCAATTGTTCACTCCGCTAAGATTACTTGAATCAGTATCAATATCGCGTGTAGTGGCGTGTAATCGCTACAATACAAATCAAAACAAGGAGAATTCTGTCCATCTATATATCTTCCAGTGTATCTCACAATGTATTTTATTCCGCTATGTTTGCTCAATATCGAACATTGTTCGTATTGTCGGAACGCGTACCTTTTCGCTGTCGAGTCCCGACAGTTCGTCATGTCTTCTTTGGGTGAACATGATCGTAAAGACGGCGTGCGAACGCGATGAAGTCTCGTTCATATTTGTGGCGGCCACTGTTCGGGCTTTGTTTCCCTCGTCCATGAGGTTACTAATGTCTTCATACGAAGTCACTGCCAACTTCGACAGGTCTTCAACGTACGGCCCAAGAAGTGGATGCTCTCGAACTCTCAGGTTATTTTTGTGCTGTGGGTTGAGGAGGTCCCGTACTCGCTCACAGTAAATCTCCATATAGGATACCTAGAAACCAACCCAAGAGTTGTTATCAACGTAACAACGAAGTACAAACCGGATGGCATTAAATTGACTAACATTCCCGATGTTCCAAAATGAAACCCGAACTGCCGTTTTGCCGACTGTCATTTGAGTATATATATATATATATATATATACATATATATATATATACAGAGCTCTAAAAATAATGTAATTAATGAGTCGATTTCTGGGACACGCCAGGAGCCGCGGCTGGCGGCTGTAAACATACCTCAACCGAGTACAGCATGTCATCCGCTGTTTCACGGCGAACTTTATTGAAGATGTCTTTGCATATGTGAGGAATGATACCCTCCTCGCCAGACTCGCCACGTCCCATCATGGTGTAGCTTTTTCCGGCACCCGTCTGGCCGTACGCGAAGATGCAGACGTTGTAGCCGTCGAAAGCATGCTGGAGCATCTCCTCACCAATATCTGCGTACACCTGGTCCTGGCCGGCAAAGTGCGGGTCAGCCGTCTGTAAGAGATGAATCACGTACGCAGCAATTCGCCCGATAACACTATCGTCAGTACTGCCTGTAGAGAAGTACACTGTCGCTCTACAAATCAAACCAAGCTGGCTGCCTGCTCCAGCACTGGCTGCCTAATAATCATTTATTTTTGTCCTGAATTTCATCAGGACACAAACCATATGCTACTTAACATCATACATAGGCTGTGCTTCTTGTATGTGTATGTTCTACGCCTGTCGCTTAATGTCTCTACGTTCCGGTTTTTTTCACGTCAACAATTCGTATGCATCTCTGGCCAGATAGCACCGTAACGGCAAATCTAGTCCGGTGATACATCGTTGTGGCTTGAGGTCTGTTTATCTATTCCGAATTTAGGCCTAGACAGAACATATTGCGATAAGAAGGCTTTCGCCTTGCAAAGGCAGGGCACTTCCTTCAAGGAAGTGACAAAATAACTTATAGATGAATTAACTTGTATTACAATAATAAATTAATTGGTATAATAACAATGCGTAACGAAACACCATTTTAACCTTGTACTCAAATATACTGTTTCCAGCTACTCCAGCTCGAGACCGAAGCCACGAGAATCGTGGTTTTCTTGGCCGCATGTGGTAACAGATAAAAGCTTTGCTTCATTGCGCACAAAGCCGCTTGCTGGAACTAAACGTCACTGAACAACGCAATAATAAAGTAATTGTTAAACAACGTGTCTCTAACGACAGTTCAATGCGAATAATGTCGTATTCAGACAACGCATCAAACGTCAGTGTCTCAGCTTAATCGTACTCTTATTACAGGGTTACAGACCACGACGAAAAATAACCTGTACGACTGACCCAACATAGCAAAATAGGAGAATACCAAAAGACCGCAGTGTACCGCTACGAGAGCGCCAACCGGGTCCTCCTTTTTTAACACCGCCATGACATTATAGTACTTCCCATGTAATTGCGCCTCTAAATCTACCTATCTATAAGACTTGGTCTCTCGCTCTGAGAAGGACCGAATCAAATAAAAAGTAAGCCAGCATAAGCATCCAGCAAAAGACATACACACCCACACATATATATGGTTTGCCGTAGTACTATGAAACGGTGGCTCTTAGCGTCTCCCCTTATCAAATCGAATGCGCGCTCGGTGAACACGTAATCAGGCGTCGTATCTACGTATTTGCTCCTATTTACGTCATTCCTAGAAGAATTACTCCCCTTAATCCAACGTTACTTCTCTGTAGTTTATGGTTGAAGACTCGATTACACATTTAGTGTATATACTATTAGGCCAGTCGGAAGGTTATGTCTGATCCTTAAGCCAAATTTAGTCCTGTGTATTTCCTATGTTTGGTGTCAATTCAGTCATTGATAATACACCATCTCTTTCTTTGGCCTTTGTATAACGCCCTCTAAATAAATTTCTACATTTAGGAACGTTTTGTTGTTCGTCGATGCAAAAAGTTGTCAAGGTTGATTTTGCTTGACTCCAAAGTTTCGATGATTTTTATTTTCAGAAAAACCTGGAATGAATGAAATGCATAGTCTTAAGGAGCAGAGTAAGGGCGCATGTAAGGTCAGCACAATAGAGTAACTCATGAAACGCTCACCAACTTGTGCCAAATTGCTACAGACGTGTGTAAGCACGCGGTGTCACTACGGAACGCGACGCGTATGCGGACGTAAATAGTTAGGTGCGAATTAACAAAATCAAATTTTCGTCACCGACGTAGTCGCATTCAGTTCGTCGTGGTAGAACCATAATTTCGCGTACTTTTTTCTTTCGTTTACTTGCAAAAAGTACGAGGCTGCTGACATGAAATAGGTATTGATTCGCTAAAGGAAGGATTATAATAATGGCAGATAGACCTTACAGCACATGCCTTGAGCAGCATCCGTGAATGGCATGAAGCTCACGATTTGACGCAATTTTCCTACTGACTATATATATATATATCAATTATGGAAACCCGAGGGTCAAGAGAAAAAACAGTATCGCAATTTACGCTCGAGTTGGTTAAGAAATTAAGGGCGTAACAGAAAACCAGCGTGAAACGAAGCGTCTAACTTTTTCGGGCTGACCCTCTGAGCTGGTCTTTAACGTTCACTGGTTTGCTTTTGCACTGCTTCGTAAGACAGACCGCATTGACACAAATTTGCAACGGTGGGGATTGAACCCTATATCTCCTAATGCAACTCGCCACCGGGCTCGACGAAACGAAGTGCCTGAGACAGCTAGACGGCTACGTCGCCTCCGTACTGTGCCCTATAGAGTGACCGAAAGCAACCAACAAGTAAGCACAAAAGAGCCGGCTTAAACTTCACAACTATCGAGAAATACTAAGATTATCATAGGCTTGCATCAGAAAGTAGGTAGCGATGGGGGGATGAGCGGCACACGATGAGTCCAGTATGAGAACAGGATGAACTGGCGAAAAGTAGAGAAGCAGCGGTGGCATATAGTCTTCTACCGGCCAACACTAGGAATACGTAGGTTTGATTATGCTTAAATGCAATCCCCCTTCCTGGCGGCCTTTAAAGAAATGGTCGCAGTCGTGCCGAAATGAGTCATGCAGGGCCTTTCCGCTGGATGCAACGTGTGACAAGGCGCTACAGATGTATGTCGGTACGCGCTATCATCACGGAACGCGAGGTATCTGCGGGCGCATTTAGTTAAATGCAAATGAACTGATCTACGAGGTGCACTTATTTGTATTTAAGGGAGAAATTATATCATCTATGTTAATCGGCCGTGCTCGATCTGTTAATATGTATATATATATATATATATATATATATTGGTAAGTCCGTAGGATGGATGAGCAACAAAGCTGATCCGGATCCGTGGTTTCGAAGTTTTCGAAGCCAAAACAACAATACCAAGCCTGGGGTGCTGGGCAGGAATACTGGTTTAGTGGGTCCCACATTAGTCACGCTAGCTGACGTATGTGCATTAAACATTCCCAAAACGTGGAACCAATTAAAAAAGCAGAGGACCGACTGTCGAGTACTGACAAATTGACAGTTATAGCTATAAACAGCGCGAGCAGAATCAGGGTAGGTGGTGTAATTATTTTTTTCCAGGCTAACCCTCAGCCAACATCTAACGTCCACGGCTTTACTTTCGCATTGCTTCGTAAGACGGACATTCCCATAAATGCAAGTGTGCAACGGCGGGGATCAAACCCTATGTGCACCTATGTGTCTCCTCCGGTCGCAAGGCGCATCACAAATGCACCCACCACGCCACCACCGGGCTCGACCGGGTAGGTGTCCAGGGACAAGCAACATTGCAACAACGATGAGGGCGGTGGCGCCACCAGCCAAAGCGGCATCATTGACGGGGGACCCACACCGAACTAGTTCATTGGGCTTGACTGAAGCAGCAGTATTAAGAGCAGCAGCATTAGCAGTAGAGAAACGACTGACCGCAACTGAGCATCGCAGACGATCGTCGCGACGGTGGTTTGTGGAATGGGCCATTCGGTTGGCGGTGGAAATCGCCGCTGTTGCTGTCCTCCTTGGTGTACTTGCTGTTGCTGTGTCTCGATGACTAAGACAATCGCGTTGCCTCTCATTTCTGTCCACTATAACGCGACGGTAGGCGACTGCTAACGCGAGTTCTTCTCTTAGTTCTTCTTTTCTTCTTTTAGTTCTCCTTCTCTTCTTCTCTTATTTCTTTTAACCCATCCCCATTCTTCTCCTGGACAAACAACTATCCTCTCTGTCGGCCGGTCTATCTCTCTGTCTGTGGGACAGCCCGTTTGTCCGTGTCAGCCGCCCGCCGTTGTAAGGACGTCTACCCCCCACTGTCCTGTAGTGGGGTGCCTAGCCTGACGATCCTGCTACGGTTTGCAACACCACCACCGGAAACCACGGGGGGCCCCAGCAGCGGTGGTCGTGGACGTGGTGGAAATAGTAGGGGTGGTCCCCGCTCCCCAAAGCTGTGCACCTCCAACCAGTGGGCTCCACTGTCCACCACCGTTGCTATGCGTGCACCCCCTGGCGCGCTGCCTGTTGTCCACATCTGTCCAAACGGTGGTGAGGACGACGGCGACGGCCGCCGCCGCCAATGCCAAAGGCTGTGTAGTCCCGTTGGGGCGCAGAGGTCCGAAGTAGAGCTGGGGTGCGGGGGAGGTGCGGGGGGCCAGACTAGTTGTAGTCGCCGTTGTCGTCGTCGTTGTCGTCGCAGTGGTAGTAAAAGGAGTAGTCGTAGCGGAAGAAGTAGTAGTAGAGGGAGGAGGAGAAGGAATAGTAAATTGTACGGTAGGGCTCGCCGTGCTGCCCTTCTCCTCTAGACAGACGCAAGACAGGGCAGATAGACTAGCGGACTTTAGTCTGTTCTGTCTTGTCTGTCCCCTTCTTCTTCTTCTTCTTCTCCTCAGCTGCTCCCCCGATACTTGCGCACACGGGCAAGCGGCAGGGAAAGGAACTGGGGGGCGGAGTGGATAGATAAACAGACAGACACACAGGCAGACAGACAGGCGGATGGACAAACAAGCGGGCGCGATCGAGCCACGACTGATTGATGGGGGAGAGGGGGCCAGGACAGAGGACCTAGAGGCTAGGGCGTAGGGCCTAGGCCCCGACCCGTGGCGTGCTGGGGCCAAGAGGGCCGAGTGAGCAAAGCAGGGCCACCACAAGCCCGTCTGACCAGACAGTCACGTCACTGGAGACAGGATGGCGATAGCGGCGGCGGCGGCAGCACCGTCACCGCCGGCGCCGGCAACAACAACAACAACAACTCAGCAACGACCATTAAGCCTGATGATGATGATGATGCTGCTGCTACTGCTACTGCTGCTGCCGAGGGTGATGGTGATGACTCTGCCTTCACCCCAGCGCCGGCGGCAGCAACGGCGGCTTCGTCATCGTCTTCGTCAGCCGAGGCTGACTCATGAGCCCCTCACGGCCGTAGTTCACTTGGGTACATCGGACAATGCGGCGGCTGCTGCTGCTGCTGCCGCCGCCGCCGTGTCGTCCCAAGCAAAGTAGATTGCTATATCAACGTGGCTGAACCTAGACGTCAGAGCCATCCGCCCACCAGACAGACCATCATTGGTCCACAAGCCTTGATTCGATACTCGGCCTATTAAAACTAAACAAGCGGTTCAATATACATATATATATATATATATATATATATATATACATAAATCCGAGCAAGTTGAACAACTGTTTGTTGGAGGAAAATCTGCCAGGATAAAAAGCATTTGAATGAGCTTTAAATGAATACATGCGTCATCATACATTCGTTGCATCATCATTTATTTTGTCGACATTATCGACTGTGCGCGGGTGTAGTAGTTCCAAGTATAGCTCCAAATGTCATCCGTATCTCGAATAATCGCACTCGTCGAACCCGACGGCCCAATCGTTTAGGCTTTGCCTCGTAATGGTCAAGCTGACTAAAGGCCAATCTCTTCAATACATGGTAACTTTAGGATTACGTCCGTCCGTGCATTCAACCGCAAGTGGCATTTTTTTTTCAATACTAGCTCGGTCAACGGAGAGAAGCGGCATATAGAAAGACAAAAGAGGAGATAATGTGTCCACGCGTGTAGAAGTGTTAAAAAAAAGTTAATATAAATCATAGCTAATTCGCCCGCTAATACGATGTACGCTGAGTTAAGATGCGGGCAGAGGGTTCTTTTAGACCCACGAATAAGGTAATACTGGTTCATTTTGAAGCCAGCTAAAAGTGCTGTGTTGGGCTTTAAAAACGCACTAGCATATTTTGCCAGTAACAATACTTTGTCGTGCCTAAAGGCTCACGTTTTCACTGGTATTGTGCCACCTTATAACGTTAATCAATAACAAACCACACATTAAAAATAATATATCCTCTTACGTGCATGTATATATTTTTATACACATAACTATGACAATACGGCTCTGGCGTTCTCTAATATATTGGATTAAACAGATGTGCGTTTTGAACAGAACACGTACAAACTCACGTCTAACATTTCACATTCGCACGTCGAAGCAGCCGATATAGTTGATTGCATTTGTAAGTATTGTGGAACCTTACGTACATAAACATAGATAGGTAGCACCTTTTGAATTGCCCGAAGCCGAACATCTAGTCAGCGGCAACGGCCGTGTTAGCCACGTTAAAACATATATCTCAGGATCTGGTACAGTTTATTATTTTTTAAAAACGGTGACTGATGGAATTTGTGATCGGTTTACTTGTAACAGGCTCGAGCTGGCTGGCTTGTAGTGGATAAACCTAATTAGCTATGACGAGACTAAAAAAAACTACAATTGGGTGAATGGGTGGTAATGCACTATCTCTTTTTATAGAGACATCTGTGCTCCCCGTTTCTTTTTCGATCATGGTCGATTTTTTGGTTCGCTCCGGCATTCACCTTGTCTAAACTGGGAACCAGGAAAACCAATTTAAGAGTGGTCGGTCTGGGTCTCGAACCCAGGCCTCCCGAATGCAAGGCGATTTTTTTTGCCACTTTGCCACTAAGCCATCTTGCTCGGTAAACAAAACAATACGCACAGCATACAACAAGAACACTCGCCGCCAGGTGAATAAAAAAGAATCAAAAACTATTTGCTGCCTTAGACTCACGTTTGATGACCAGTAGGAGTAGTCGTAGTTAAAGCTTTTGAACGTGTTGTCTTTCGGGTTCTCGATGACGGTAGTGTTGCCCTTCATCGAGATTATAAGCCGGCAGTCGCGAGAGATCTCCCGTTTGTTGAACGGCCGCACCCGGACCGCCACCTGTACGCACATGGACATACATGCATGAATATATGTATATAGTTAGTAACATAGAATACAAGCCATAACTAAACAAAGACCACGCTTTTTTTAACCTTAGTTTTCATAATAATTTGGCCGTGACATTACAAGAAATTACACGCGGACGGGTCAAATACTCATTGTCGTGTGGTGAAACAACAACGCAGTGTGTTTCTTCTGCATCCCGGCCAGCCCTGGTAGTGTTACCGCGGTCGGTAGTGTTACGATATGCTCTTTCAGCTCATCCAAGAGCGTTGCAAAGTACTCCCCCGTAATAGCATTCCCTGTAGACAAGCAGTCGACTAACAGGATTCTTTCAGGATACCCCAGGAAAATGTCGACGAAATGCCAGCGTTTCTCTACCTTGGTGGGGGGCCTTTCGTCGCGTACGGTCCACTCCCTGAATTTTATCAACGGTTACAAATCGGCCCAGACAATTCTGGATTTTGCTCTAAAAACCTTCCAGATTATTACCCGAAACTGACATGCGTGTCCGTTGTTGATCTGCACTGTTAGTTCGTGCAATAGCCACTCTGCTTTAATTTTTCCTTCTATACATAAACGCTGATGAAATATTGGACGTTGCTGATACCCACGGTCTGCGCTATTTTGCGTAGCGTCATTCAGCAGCCATCCATCACAAGCTTGCGTTCGTCCCAAAAACTGCATCTGAGTTGGCTTTGATTTCGTTTGCTGTAAGGCCTTGTCGTGATTAAACAATTCGGAAATTATGTGTGTTTAATCATCACGCTTAAACTCAGTGCTCAATTGATACTGAACGGATTGACATGTCAAACTTGCGCGATCTGCAGCAGACACAATTCTTAACCAAGTCACATTATCTGTAGTGAGCATTCTGAAATCCCAGACAGGCGTTTCTCGAAACTTTTGATTCACGGAATTGATGTATATGGCTTCCAAAAAAAAGAAATATATATATATATATATATATATATATATATATATATAAGTACATGTTTTAAAGCAATGGGGACAATACTACGACTATAACCATGGCTGCGATGAGATATTATTATTACTATTAATTTTTATTAATAATTTCCAAGATGTTGCACCGTCTCAAATGTTAAAAATAGCATTGTTCTCATTATATGTCGTCAGCAGTCAGGTATAAGAACGTTATTTTGCACCTGCTATGCATTGGTCATCATTCGTCAAAAGTTTACGCTACCTAAAATGAATTTACCTTCGGATCATCATCGGATGGTTGAGTGGTATGGTCGGAAAAGACTCACCTTTACGGAAGACATGGCTGATGTGAGGATAGGTAGCAAGCGCGTCTACGGCGAATTACGTTGAGTTCACACTCGTCTTCTGACTAAGCCCGCCCCGGGCCGCTACAATGGGCCACTGGCCCTGAACATGAACAGCAAAACCACGAGACAAAGAGAACAACATACATCACGCACACAAGTTATTATGTCATTTCCAACGTAATAGTGGTTTCCACATATCTATTTAATCGCATTGTCATGAGTCGTTATATTCAGCTTGGTCAACCAACCATACTCTAAAGTACGTATATATATATATATATATCAAGAGCACAATTAAATCAGCACAAGGAGTTTACAATAGTCTATCTCTAATATAGCGTTCACCAGATGAGGGCGCACTATTAGGTGTTTAGTTGCTCTGGCTGTTATTTTTAGGATCATTGTTGTTATTAATCTTGTTAGTACGATTATTATAGTCGTTTTCATATATATATATATATATATATATATATATATATATATATAAGAGCACAATTAAATCAGCATAAGGAGTTTACAATAGTCTATCTCTAATATAGCGTTCACCCGATGAGGGCGCACTATTAGGTGTTTAGTTGCTCTGGCTGTTATTTTTAGGATAATTGTTGTTATTAATCTTGTTATTACAATTATTATAGTCGTTTTCATATATATATATATATATATATATATATATATATATATATATATATATATATATATATATATATATATATATATATATATATATATAGAAGAAATACCTTAAAGTAGGTACCGCTCTGTGTTGCACATGAACGGACGGTGTGTCATCTGGTTCTACGTACTACACACATCTAGAATTCGAATCTGCTGAAATGCATCACAAGCATTCTTTAGAGGCCACACCGGCCGGATAGAGTCGTCAGCTGTTGTCGAATGCATCATGGAGGCTAGCCGCCACTCGAGGAAAATCGTCTCGAGGAAAGTAGAATCCTATTGTACTAGACATGTGTAGATTCATTCGTTGATCAATATAGATTGTTGTAACACAAGCATATATATATATATATATATATATATATATATATATATATATATATATATATATATGTGCATAAACTACTGTTACTCTGACAAATAGTCATTATTATTATTAGTATTATCGAACGTGAACATCATAACAGAGTGTGCCGAGTAAAGTTCGAAGCATCCGGTTGACACCGACCGCCGAGAACCACGAATAAAGTCTGCTATATAATTGTATCGTACCGTCAGACGGCTTCGCCGGTCTTGTTGCGTTCTTTGCGAGAATGAGCGACATTCTCAACTCATTATTGGCAATGCTCGTGTTGAGTCAGGTCAACTTCGAACAGCGCCAGCATCACCCGCAGCCGCAGCAGCATCAACATCAACATCATCATGCAGGAATACGGAACGCGGCCACTTCCCGTACAAACGAAACCTCGCAGCGTCTCTGGCCGCCGGAGAAGCAGTACCATTGTACCCGCCGTAGCGATTCGTAGCACACACAGATACCCATTATTATCATTATCACGACCAGCACCAGGACCACAATGTTTATCAATCACATCGTCACGGCAGCGGCAACAGCATCACCACTTTCAATCTCAATTACATCGAATCACATCGTAAGCCATGGCCAAATAGCCAGCCAGTCAACATGGGTTTTCTAACATGGGTTCTTCGAGCGGCTAATAAGACACGGCATGCATTACCGTTGCTGCAATTGTTATTGTTTTTGTTCGTGCTCTTGTTGTTGTTGTTGTTGTTGCTGTTGTTGTTTTTTTATTGTTGTAGTCGTTGGTGTTGCTGTTGTGTATGATACTGTTCTTTTTGTTGTTTTTGTTGTTGTCGTCGTCGTCGTTCTTGTTACAGCTATTGTTATTGTCGCCGTTCGTCGTTTAGTATCGACTTTGCTCTGCGATGACGACCATCCGACATTCTTCTTGTTCTTCTTCGTTTTTTTGTTTGTTCAGATCCACACGAGCACTCCAGTACTGTTACCGTGACGGAACCACAACAAAACAACAATAACAACAACAACAACAACAAAGGCAAGCGAACGATGAAAGCAGCAGCAGCAACAACAGTTCCACCAGCTCCAACAACAATTACACCCTCTCCAAGTGCACCACCATGCGAGTCAAAGGCTTCGAACACCTTCACAATCGTATCATCACTTTAGCCACCAACAACAACAACAACAACAACAACAGCACAATTGTCTCATGGTTATCGACTTCAACATGTTCTGTCGTAATCTTAGTCGTGGTCGTCGTCGCCGCCACGGTGGTCCCAATAGTAGCACTACGAATGATCCGTGCTACTACTAATAGATCATAATAATAATAATAATGCAGTAATAGACAATCGTGGTGATGAAAGGGTAGGTAGCTTTCGAAGAAGCCAATTGCAGGCAGCCAATTTACAGCTGTAACTGTAACAACAACAGCAGCAGCAACAGCAACAGCAGTAGCCGCTGCCACCGCAGTGACATACGGACGCCAAGTGTCAAATTGTATCATCAACAAACACCGAACGCCGACAACTAGAACAGCAGCAATAACATCAACAACGATACAACAACAACAACAGCAACAACAACATCAACAACTGAAACAGCAACAACCAAAACAATGAATTGTTGCTCCACCGCCACCACCACCAACCACAACTACCAGCGACCAACTTGATTGAGGGCCGCAGTAGCAGGAGCATGAACAGCTGATTGCTGCCATTGGCTTTTTTCTCCTTTCCCGCTTCCATCAATCTGCAGTAGCCATATAACAATAGTAGTAATAATGGAAATAGCAGTCGTGTTAAAGTAGTAGTAGTAGTATTAGTAGTATTTTCTGTCTTTCCCTCTTTTTGTCATTCTGTATCTATTAGTATCGCTTTGAAATTCTTCCCGCTTCCATCTATCTATTGTACCCCCCCCCCCGCCCGACTCTCTCTCTCCATCTATTTATCTCTATGTTATGGTTGTTGTTGGACGTTGTTGTTGTTGATGCTGCTGCTGCTGTTGTTGTTGTTGTTGTTGTTGTTGTTACCACCTTCGCAATGCGTTGCCCGTCGTGGCATTCAGAAACGAAGGATGGAAAACTGAAAGAAGCGAGGAAAGAGCGAAACAAACAAACAAACAAGGAAAGAGAGATACTGGCGTGGCGTTTAGCATGCGTTGTGGGGGCGGGGGTGGATGGGCGGACTATCTATATTTCTATCTATCTATCTGAGTGTCTATCGAAAACGTGTCTATACACCCGTGAGCGCTTGTCTGTCCGCCGTCGGTCAACATCTGCCTACTTTTACGTATAACAGCGCTGCCACCAGCTCTGGTGCTCTCAACACCCAACGACGACACAGCGGCGATTTTAGCCACTGTCGGGGACCGCTGTGGGCAGTGTCGCATAGGCAGGCGGCATTTCTCGCACATGTTGCTGTCTATAGGGTCCAGCGAACCAACAGCTGCATCACCGGCTATATATATATATATATATATATATATATATATATATATATATATATATATATATATATATATATATATATATATATATATATATATATATATAACGGGCGGCCAAAAATCTATTTTCGGGCTGCCCCCCCTCGCGGCCGGCCAGCATTTAACGTCCTCAGGACTGCTTTCGCGTTGCTTCTCTTCGTAAGACAGCAACCCCATGGACCCCCACAAATGGGTGGGCAGCGGTGGGGCTCGAACCCGTGTGTGCTGCACCTATGTGTCTCTTCTCTCCTCCGGTCGGGAGGCGCACGCGAATAATGCACCTCACCCCCCCCCCCCCCCCACGTCACCACCGCCGGGCATGCATGACCGGGTGTTACGGCGAGCGGCCAGCAGGCTGCCAACTGTACTTGTGCTTTAGTTTTGTTTCGTTAGTCGAACGGGGTTAGCCGAACCCTGCTGGTTGGTTACCGGTGGCTAGTTAAAACGCGGTACTAACTCTCCCCCACCCCGCTCTCGCTCTGTTTTGGCATCTCACTTGCTTCCTCTCAGACATCTGTGAGGCAGCTGATTGAAAGCTGAGGATGGCTGTAGTTGTGTTCGTTGTTCTCGTCCTCGATGGAAGATGTTAATAATACTTTTTTAGGAACAAGGGCTTATTTTATTAGTAAGTGCATGTATCACAATTAATAATAATAATAATAATTTTATTGTGATACATGTACGTATTAGTAATAATAAACCTTTATTAAAAATGTATTATTATTATAATGAATCATAAGTTAATTACTACTAATGACCACACGTCGGACTCACATCGATTCATCGATTACTACTACAACTACGAGCACGGGCGGCATCAGTTATTATCCAATAAGTATGCTGTTGTCCCGTTTATATGGGCATCGTTTCTTCTGCCGCCATTGTAATTTGCAAGTCCTTTTGTTATTACTGTTGGAACTATTGGAATTACGATTTATTGTTGTAATTGTTGTTGTTGTTGTTGTTGTTGTTGTTGACGTTTTAATTATTCCTGTTGCTGTTGTTGTCGTCCCCACAAGTTGCTTGCTCTTAATTCTTAGTTGCATGAGTTCCAGCGAACCACCCCTGAGTTAGCCAAACGGGATCAGTTATGCTCTTTAAGTATCTAAGCAGGATCTAAGTCAGTAAACTTGCCATAGTTTTTGTTACGTAGCGAAATAGGTTGCCTACATCCAATCGTATTTAACGATACACCGTGGGTACACGTCGTTATAAGTCGAGAAATACAGTCATTCTTTACATTTCCGTTTCGTTTTTATGTCGCCTTTCAAGGCTACCCATCAAGATTGCGTTCCAGTAATTTCGCGTATTATTATTATTATTATTATTATTATTATTATGAATAAACCAAGCTAACGGGCTGTAATATTCCATGGCATACTAGACCAACTCTTGATTGTCATCAGGTATTTGCAGCCTTGACACGGCTTGACCTTTCTCATGTATTCTATCCGTCTATCACAATTTGCGCGAAAACAGATTGCTTCATTTGTTCGTTTTGGACTTTATTTTGGTGTCAGACACCAGTAAGCATTGAGATCCTAAACAATGTACTTAGTTGCTAGGACAGATCGAAGAAGATTGCCGTCTGATTGCAGCCGTGGTCCACCGCAGGCTTTGCCGGCTTAACGTAAGTTTGACCCACCGCCCGGCCGCCCGGCTAAGACTAATTAACGTCAATAGACAGGCAAATACCATTATTACCTTTCTAACTGCAATTCTACATATTACGTTAATCAAATGTCGTAGATGTGTTTATAAACATTATGCGCCATTCTCCGGGACGTTTACAGCATTTAAGATTAAAAAAATATAATAAAATAAAAAATAACGATTCGTGACCGGTGAACTGGATGGCGTGAGTGCACTGAAGAAAAATAATTTTCAGCCACTGGAAACTCGGTGTACGGCGTGCAAAGTCCGCGAGAGGGAACTCTACCTCGCAATCATAACGGTGTTGTTTGGTTTGATTTAGCAGGTCCAAAAAGTTATTGTACATAACACCTAGGTGTGCTATGCAAAGTCATCGCACAATATCTGCAACGGATGCAGCGGGATTTGGGCCCTTCAAGCTAATTACTGCCGGACGGGAAAAAAAAACTCGCATCTACCGTCATACCGTATCGACTCAGATTTAACCACAGGCGTTTTTTTTTAAATCGTCGTTTAAAATTATTCTAGCTTTACAGTCACATGGAAGGCATACGAAAAATACCGATCCTTGCCTTACTGCCCTCCATCGAGTTGCGAACATTCCCCGTTCGAGGAGTCCGGTGGAAAATAACAATGTAATTTAGTCAGCAATTTAAGCATAATCATAAACTACACTTATTGTAATGTGTTTTGGCAAACGAACACCTAAACATGCTAGAGCCGTGTACTGATTGATCAAAAAACGAATTTCCACAAAAGCCGACTTAGTATTGAAACGAACGTCTCTCTAATTTTCACGTTAGGCCAGACGCCAATATAGAGCTCCTCCTTGTCAGCCTCGCTGTTTGCCCGAAACAGCGCAATCTAGATGATTATACACATTACGGAAACCAGAGTGGAATTACCTGTCGGCAAAGAACAGGCCAGAATCAGCTCAGCCGATCCACAGCATATTCACACGTCAGCAGCGCTTCCCTATGGCCAGAGCTGACTGGACACAGCGTGTGTACCAACGGCTGAACCAACCAATCAGAGTGATTATAGTAAGGCCACACGCCATTAAAACATCTATAATGTGTTCCCCGGGGGGCAGAGGGACATTTTAGCTCCCTAAAGCCGCCTGCGTACGGACGACTATCGCAGGGAAGCGGACCCCTCAGTGGTAGAGGAGGTTCGCGGATTGTAACCGCCACAATATTATATGTATTTAAAAAAAAAGGGTTTATTACTATTAATATGTCTCACACACAATTACTAATTTTCTATTAAGGCCGTTACTGCGTTCTCGTCTCGCGTAGAACTACAAATCTCTGCATTCGGCGTTCTGGCAGGGTCTCAGGTACATTGTGCCGACGCCCCTACGAGGTGAATTATAAACGTCACGTCAAGTTAGAGTCAACGCTGATTTTAGTACTCTTTTAGGCTTTGCCTTTTAGGTTGCCTGCTACAAGGGGTAATTATCTACTACTACTACTACGTGTTATGATTAGCTTGAGGCTTAAGGGGTATGC
The DNA here is from genome assembly GCA_003439945.1 of Dermanyssus gallinae. NCBI lineage: Eukaryota > Metazoa > Arthropoda > Arachnida > Mesostigmata > Dermanyssidae > Dermanyssus > Dermanyssus gallinae. The sequence goes on from QVRM01004488.1 coordinate 275,950, forward strand.
CGGATTATGAAAGTATACTTGCGTAACATAAAGGCACGCATACGTGTTACGGCTCTGGCGTGCCTAAAACCCTTTGCTGTTTACAGAGCCAGAAATTTCAGCGTTGTACTGCGGGTTACTCCCGCAATCCGCGCAGATTTGTCAGCTATATTTTGACAGCGCAAACAAACCCAAGCAAACTCATAAGCTTAATGGCGGACATGATAGTGCTACCAACTGCTGAGCTGCCAACGTGGCTTCTTAGAAATTGCACCCATTTTTGGTTCGAGAATGAGGCAAGCGGACAGATTCATGCAAAGTCCACCAAAAACACAAACGCTTGTCGGCAGTTTGGTCGCTAACTCAACGGCAACTTCATAGAGGAAGTTGTATCAAGATGGAATACTGGCTTAGTTGCCTTATTGAATGATCCCAGCAAGTCGGTCGCAAAAGAGCATAGTAAATAGATCAAGGATGATATGAGTTGCAAATACTTACATCTGTCATCCTGGATAGGAAAATGTACATCACAAACATGGCCAAGAAAGTACATATATGGCTGGAAATTGGAGTTCCGCCGACTCGGTTCGTACTAAAGCAACCGAAGCGCCCGCATACAGGAACGCGGCCTCTGACATTTGCGGAGCAACAAAGTAGATGACGAATTTTTTGGAAGAATGCATGTCTAGAAAAACTTCTTTTCAGCCTACTTCGGTTGGACTTCCCCCAATGTGTGTGTCAGACCCCCGGGCTTACATCCAATGTAATAACTTCAGGGGCTTGAGAAGATAATGTCCCGATGGAATTTGCCTATATATCATTTATTTTTACGATTTCTGTTATGGTATTTGTTCCAGTTTAAACGTCTGCTGCTGGATTCGTTTGGAAATGTTGCATGTATTATATATATATATATATATATATATATATACACGACAAATTCTTGTGATAAAGTTGAATGGCTAAGCACAGAAAACAGGTGCACCACTGAAATGTGCCGTCTTTGTTTTTTGCCCCTAATGCGCTACCTATATACTTCCTGGCATACGGGAACACAATAAGAGATCCCGACACCCGGGATCGAATCTGCGATGAAGCACGCCAGAAGACAGGAACGCATCGCAGCTGCCAGGATACGCACGATTTGAGCACGACCAAGAGAGGCGGAGCTCCCACTTTTTTGTCAGTGTACTCAGAAATTGCGTGTAGGCCTCACAATATGCAGGTCATACAGTCCAGATTGAGTACACAGTGACTAGGGGCATAATGGCTACTAGTAGTTATGCTGAGTGTCCGGGTGATTAGCGCGATTAGTAAACTAAGACGTATCCCGGAATGGCAAAGCTCTCTCGGATTAAAAAGCTTGTGTAATTATAGAAATTGATTTTTTTTTCATAAAATAATCTAAAATCAGTAACGATGTGTGTGCTGGTGCGGTTCGTGATGAAGAATCCAAAAGTTGTTTGCCCAGGCTTTGCGTCGGACGTTCCCGCTCAATCTTCGAAAAAAAATCGCGCTAATAATAGCCGTACAACCAGGCGGCAAATTTCGTGGAAGATGATTCTCTTCGTA
>QVRM01004488.1:282500-459172 GCA_003439945.1 Dermanyssus gallinae
CTCTTAGAATGTAGGTTGTTGCTGTTCTTTTTTTTGTAGTTATATTTATGTTATAGTAATTGATCCTGGAGCTTTTTTTTGTGGAACATTAGTTTCTCACTGCTTTGCAAATGCCCATTAAACTGTATTGCGAGACAGAAACGATTTTCAGCCGTTTTTTGTTCGTTCGATTCTTTGGGCTACGACATTGCGCAAGGCCGCCTTCAATGAAAAGTCGTAGCTCATTACGTCTTAACGCGCGTACGCACTGGTAAGGATGGGAACGACGAAATTATTACCTCACCTAATTGAATGGTCGCTTTACCATTAGACCTTGCTAGACGAGTTGCCTGGATCAAATCGCTGGACCCGGCCTAAAGACCCCAGGTTTCGTTCTCATCTCGGAGGTCCTCGGAGGTCTCGGGAGGGATCGGACCAGATGACGGGCCCCCGACGAAGTACGTAATTTATCTTCTTCCGGTTTTGGCCGCGCTCACCATTACGCTGGCTGTGCACCGAACTGTACGTCCTTGGCCCAGTAAGGCCAACTTGCCTAGTGAGGCCACTCAGCAGGATACTAAGTTCCAGCAGGAAACTAACCGTCCCCCCTCACGGCTGACATAAGAAATGTTTCGGCTTCAGGCCCCCAGCATAGCCCCCATGACAGCCCCCTAGAGTGTAGGTCGGGATAATCGGGTCAAAGTTCTGGCTAAAAGAGCAGTGACTGCTGCTGCTGCTACTGCTGTTGTTGTTGCTATTGGAAATTATTCACCTGTTCTTCCTAGTTCTCGCCCATTAGATGATAGATTCTAGTATTATGTAGGTCGTATTATTTTACGTAATGACAGCATTTGAAATAATAAAACAAAAAAACAAGAAATGCTTTTATCATTATGCCTATTAAGGCAAAGCGACCCCGGAACTCCTGATTTACACGGTTCGGAACGTTAACCAGTCGGTCTAAAATCAGCGGCAGTCACCTATCCACATGATTATTAGCCTTAATAGTTCTCAAATAGGCCACATAATCTATATCGTATATCTTGCCTCTTATATATATATATATATATATATATTTATTTATTTATTTATATATATAGAAGAACACTTTGTATAGGGTGAGTTCAAAGGTGTTGGCCGTTTCTGCAGCCACTTTTGTGCAGGCCAAGCACGATCAGCACGGCAAATATGGTCGTTTACCAGTAGTTTAAGCATTGTTGAGTCTGATTTGCATCGTAAGGACTGAAACCTTCCTGTTCTAGGGAAAGACCAAGGTAAGCGAAACATTTACAGTACAAACATAAAAGCAAAGTCGAGTGCTTTGTTGTGCAACATAGTGGCAGAGTTAGTCAGTAAGTCTCGTTGAAATATCGGCGCTATAACTCTGCTGGACTCTGTGCGCAAACGCGCTTGACGAAAGTGGTCCAAACACTTTCGTCACACTTAAGCGTGAGCGGCCGACCAAAACCTATGGTCTAAGAGAAGATTGAGCTTTGCCTCACCGGGGCACCGCAACATTCTCAAGGGCTATGATCATCTTACAACTCGGGGAAGAGCTTATAATTGATGCAGTTGAGCAAATCTGCAAATACTTAATTAATTAACTGAATTAATCTCCTCTCAAATTGAGTAAGAGAGGAGAATATATTAAATACTAATTCTCACCTTTTGTACTCAGTAACTAACATTCTTACACATCGTACGGCGGCAGCAAATTTGGCTGGACCGTTTAGGCACCCATGCACATTTATTTCACTTCCTGGCCGCCCAATCAGCACAAAACAACACGCCTTTATCCGAGGCCAATACCACAGGACTAAAATCGTACCTAAGTTAATTAAAGTCGCAACACGCAACGATGCGTGTTTTTCCAAGCAGGCAGCTCGCCACAACACAAATGAGTGATTGACTACGTCGACTCTAGCAACCCCTGGGGACTGGACGAATCCACCGGGCTTCTCTGGCTGCTCGTTTTGACGAGAAGAAACCTATCAATCAATAACCCCCACCCCGTTGTTAATGAATAATTTCATGGCTAATAATCGATCGGCACGTTGTCCTTCTACCGACGCACGGACGCTAGGTAAAGTTACACAATCTACAGGAACGCTCTTCCGTTCGTTTGATTCAGTTCACGCGTCTCCTCCTCACCCTCCCTCCGAAAACCCAACGCGCGCAACTGAATTCAAGGTTTCGGCTTAAACAAGTCTGACAGCCCCGTCCGGTGGGGTTGTTTTGTCGCATGGGGGAGCGGGAGGGTAATAACACTTTGCCGACGGGGGCCCGCGGAGGTGGGGGGGGGGTGGGGTAATAACTCTGCTGCCGAAGTATGCCAAAGTCTAGTCTCTCTGAAAATATTCAAACTCTACTTATACGTAAAGTTTTGACGACGCAAATCAAAGTCATCGCTAGAGCACCATAACTCCCAACGGTGCCAGCCTATTTCGAAGCTACAGAGATTGCTGTGTTTTACGCAAGTATGCGTCGTTCTTTTTTTTTCTTATTCTTCTTTTTTCACATCACTACTTAATCGCTACTGCAATTTTAGTAGCGCGATTACTGCTGTCCACAGCACGTACCACTTTAAGGAATCTTGTCTAACACTAATGATAGAGTCTCTGCGCGCTGTGGCCAACCAAGTGAGTTTGTAAATCGCATTTCGGACACATTTAAGCTCTATAACGTGCTCGTTTCCTGATTAAATTACATCCTTGCTTGAGGGGCTGTCCAACATATCGGCAGCAATACTTTTCAGCTGTAGGTACAGTCATATTCACAAACAAGTTTGCAAATACACATATTCAAATAAAATGCGCCAATGTGTTTTTGTATATATATATATATATATATATATATATAGGGAGAGAGAGAGAAACCAACAAGTAAATACCTATGTGCAGTTAGCTTAATCAGACAAACTACTAATGAATATTTGCATTGGCTCAAGCCTCCAGCCTGAGCCAAGGCAAATATTCATTACTCGATTAATTTCCGCTATTGCAGAACATAGCACAACCATAGGGCGAGTTTGCTTTTGATTACGCTGTATGTAATAGGATCTACTAATTAGATTCGTGTATTTATTATGCCAATGAGGAAAACACTCCAATAACGGCATAATTTGTTTTTATTTTTTTGCAACCGTACAACACGTAAAATGCGCTAACATCATTTTTTGATCGCTCTATTATACACGTAAATAATTCAATCAGATTTCTATCGTGCGTAGGACCCTTTTTATAGGAAACTTCACTTCAAAAGCCCAATATGAAGCTAGAATAATGCTAGAACTAGACTATGAGCGACATGCGCTCACTTTTCCTTACGATAACTGCCATTCATTCAGCCCTCAAAATTTGAGTTTGCTAATTGCAGTATTGCGCAGTTAAGATATCATTGACTACTCATCAAGTGCAACTGGCTGCTAATCAAATGCCGCCGCTGATATGAATGCGAAATAAAGTCAAGAATAAGGTCGTGAGTGTGTAAAACAATATATATATATATATATATATATATATATATATATATATATATATATATATATATAGATTCTTTGGCGCGGCTTCAAACGAAGGATCATTGCACACTGAAGTAATTTGCTTTATCCACAAAGTCTAGCGTTTCACCACTTCTGACAATTTGGCATGCGCATAGATTTGACGTTGTAACGATTCTCGCACTCTCTGGCAAGCAATGTTTCACTACCGAGAGCATGTAAGCATTGCAAAATGCAAATCCGTTGAGTCAACCATGTTTGAACTTGAACTAATGTGTAAATATACCTTGTAAAAGTACGATTGGCGGCCCCAGAGGCTCTTTGTTTGCACAACACCTTGCACCTAAGCCTTCCTTACGACGTCTCTTGTTAAGTTCAAAGCTTTTTCGGGCTGACTCTCAGCCAACATTTAACGTTCACCGATGTGCTTTTGCATTGATTCGTACGACGGACCCCATGAATACAAATGGGCAACGACTGGGATTGAACCCGTGCATATATCTTGCTAAAATTTTGGATTTACAAATAGATGCGCAAGGGTTATATATATATATATATATATATATATATATATATATATATATATATATATATTTATAATATACATATATTTGTTTCTTGTTGAGAAGATGATGGAAATTAATACCTTACTTGAGTGGAGTTTTTCTTGAGGGACGAGTGTGCCTTAATGCCCGTGTAAACTGCTAAAAATAATTGACTAATTACAGCAGAAACTCCATATTTAGCAATCGCATTTTCTATCCATACGTGATGTTTTTAAACCATTTAGTTTTGAAAATAATGACATACAGTACACGTACAGCGATTACATTGTTTACGCGTTAAACAGCCGCTCAGGACAACGCTATTGCCCTAACGCTTGAACACATTATATATATATATATATATATATATATATATATATATATATATATATATATATATATATATATATATATATATATATATTTAATGTGTTTAAGAGATGTTTGTGACTTGTATGTAGGAAAGCACTTAATGAACTGCGTGCTCCGACTCTTTGACTTTTTTTTATCATAGGCAAGCAGCAGTTTTAACTCAAGTGACGGGCCGTGCTGTTCTGTTTCGCGCATTTAGAGAGAAGCCTTTGGAAATTTATGAAACTTTTAAAACAGGGTACCGATTACTAATTTATATTAAAATTTGTAACTTAAATATATACGAGTGTGTGAGAGTGTTGCCAAAGGCTTCGGTGATTAGACTATAAGTCTCGATCGCCGCGAGTGCCGCGGTTCATAGAAAGCCGACCAGACATGACCAAAATCGTCGAGCCCGGTGGTGTAGTGGGTGCATTCGCCTGCGCCTCGCGACCGGAGGAGACACATAGGTGCGCGAGCCCCACCGTTGCACATTTGTATTTATGGGGGTCCGTCTATGAAGCAATTCGAAAAGCAGTCCCATGGACGTTAAATCTTGGCTGAGTGTCAGCCCAGAAAGGATTTTTTTAGACCTGACCAAAATCAGGCTGCATTTAACTGTTTGTTTCTTCGGCTAAGGACCACGAATTTCGCGCATGGTTTGATAGCCGCCGAGGAGTATTATGGTTAAATTGTAAGAAAATTGCATAAGACAATGCCAAAGAAAAGCCCGGTTTTTGTAAAAATAACCTCTGGATTCTGCATCACAACAACACACCGGCTCATATTGCGATTTTAACACCGAGTTAAAAATAAAATTGTGCTTCCGAAAAATGTTGTGCTTCAAAATTATTTTATTGCCCTGTAACCTCTTGCTGTTTCCAAAAATTTAAACATAAATCAAGGGTCAAAGATTTAACATCCTGCATGACATCAGAGAACATTCGTATAATGACTGTGCTCAAAATAATAAAACTCGGAAAAAACGGAAACTGTATTTTGATAATATGTCGACGACCGGAAGAAAATATAGCACATATGTGTCATTGTCGGTAGCAACCACTTTTAAGGAGACTGTTGGAATGTCGCGACTTGAATTAAAACTCGCCGAGTTTGACATAGTAGAAAGACTTTATATAACGTTTGTTTTTTTGCACTGTAATAATTCTAGTGACGAGTCCACTAAATTCTAAATTCAGTACAAAATGTTTCTCATAAGACGAGCACTTAATTGACCCCAGGACATCATCTTTGTTCACGAGTGACAGATCAACGCACGAAGCTTTTGGTTTAAAGCCGCACAGTCGCCTAGCCTGGCCTGGCCTTTGCACTGATCCTGTGGCTACGATACAAACAGTGGATTTTGCTCAGAGGCGCCCAAGCTCGGCGTGGTTTAATCTCGACAGCCTCTCCCCGGCGTCCCTAACTTACAAACCAGCTGCCCGAGCTGCAAGATAGTCAAGATCTATTAAACGAAAACGACGACAACGACGAGTTCACTGTGCGCTTACGCACGTCGTTGAACGCCGTGAGGTCGGATCAAAGGACGTATTCTTCGCACGCTGTTCAGTCTCCGAACCTTTTTTTTTGAGCGAGACCCCAGCCTGACTCCCTGGGTGAGTCTTGGTGCTCTACGTAAAGTATCATTAAGGCGCTGCGGGACACCTTGCCTCAGGTCCAAGACGCCTTTCTCTCTCTTTCTCTCTCTGTCTACTTTCTCTGTTCACTGCGTTTTTTTTTCGTTCTTTGTCGAAGCTCGATTACTTTGGCCTGAACAACAAGCTTCGAAAAAACAGCTGGCAAAACGGTTGCAGCGAGCCGGCAGGCAGAGGTTGGAATACGAAACGCTGCCGTCGCCCTTGTATGGTTGGTTATTGTTTTTGCGTTCTTTTACTAGAAAGTAATCAAAATTCTACAGTTAATTGCTATTACTATTATTACTGACAGACATGACTGCTGCTGCTCCTATGTAATAATGTACTGCAGGCAAACTACCAGAGAAGAGCTTCGTAGCAGGCAGAACTTGACCAGAATTGCGCCACCTTATTAAACCTGCCAGTGCCAGCGAGCGAGCCGCCCTGGCGCAAAGTCGTGAACTTCGCCGAATTAACGAACCTGGCGGGCCAACGTCCAACGAATTGATTGTCGTCCCAGCCAGCTAGAACCGATGGATGATACAAATAAATATCTGCATACGCAAATGCTTTGTTGTTTGTTCGATCGAGTCGTCTTCAAAATGTACACGTGCGGTGACAGACAACTCTCACACAGTCGACGGGGCAGAAGAAGCCGAGCTGCAGAGCACAATACAGTTGGAAGAGCGGTGTATTCGTTTTCCATTAGAGACTTCATTAGAGCAATTGTTGCCGCATATAGCTGGCTGTCTGCTTGATGGCATATAGGCCAAAGTCGAGCGCAGACATCATCGAAATCAATGCTTCGTCTCACTTCACCATCCACAATCAGAGGTGATCTCTGAGCTCGTACAGACGCTCACCCACAGACACACAAAATCCCAGTGACGAGCTTTAAGCATAAGCGAAAAGGTTCGTGATACACATCGAGCCCGGTGGTGGCCTGGTGGGGTCTAAGCATTGCGTGCGCCTCGCGACCGAAGGAGACACTGGAGGTGCATGGGTTTGAGCCCCATCGTTTGACATTTATATTTGTGGGGTTTGTCTCATGATGCAATGGAAAACTAGTAGTCCCGTAGACGTTAAATGTTGGTTGAGGGTAAGCCCGAAGAAAGTGGATTCGTGAAACACGCACGCCACCGCACAACACTGAACGACGCTGCACTGCAATGAGCTGCCATAATAGAGCGTACGGAGCATTAGCTGCGAAGCACTTTTCTCAGCTCACAGGAGGGCAAAAGCATCACCGAGTACCGAACTGGTAGTTCAGACGCATTATCCTCTCGCATAAGGCATCTGTTTCCCATTTTCCCTTTTAATTATGTGGCGTGTGATATATATATATATATATATATATATATGGAAACGTTCTTATGATAACGGCCACCAGCCAGAATTGCATTTACGCAGTGACCTGCCACATTTATTGTGTACGCTTTACAATAAATCACTACTTAGCTCCTGTTCCTTGGTGTGGCGAATGGGGGGGGGCTGGGGGTTGCGCGCTCTTTGCGCGCATATGTAAAAAATGGTGTATGTTCATTCGTCGGCGGCTATACATGGTAGACTTTGTTTATTCGAACCTAGGCGCGTTTGGACGCCATACTATGGGTGGGTGAGTATGTATGGTTAGCATTGATCCTGACGCACGGCTGCCTACCATTTGATACAGCACACTTCGTGTGAACAGTACTAATCTGATAGCAATGATAACGATGATGACCAAATGTTTCCGTGTGTTATTTTGAGTCTGTTCGGGTCCCTTTTAATCGATTTCTCATTTGAATCTGTGTCCTCCCTGAAGAATTCTCTCCCCCCCCCCCCCACTCATCTCCTTTCTTTTTTTCTTTCTTCCTTTTGTACTCTCTCTCTCTCTCTCTATCTCAAATTCAGCTGCTGTATCCTAGCTTTCTCACCTTCCGTAGTTTCCACTCATATTCAATAACAAAAACAACAATAGCAACTACCCCGCAACAATGATGAAGTGGTGATGTCGGCAAAGTCGCCGAAATGAAGTCAACGAATCAAAACGTGCGTTAAATTAGCCGTGCATACACCGTCTCGTTGCCGTTAACGATCTCGCTGCCCGCACGGTACATCCGGTTACCCGTTGTTAGAAACTCAACACAGTCACCAATGCTGCTTAGGCAGTATTGTTGACCGCATATATATCGACGTTATCGTCGTGAGGTCATTCGGAGTCAAATGAATAGTAGTTGTAGTAGTAACAGTAGTAGTATATGCAGTAGAGGTAAAAATAGTCGAGCCCGGTGGCGTGGTGGTGGCATGCGTCTGCGCCTCGCGACCGGAGGAGACACATAGCAGGTGCGCGGGTTCGAGCAGCGTCACCATTGCACCAATTTGTATTTATGGGGGTAGTCCGTCTATGAAGCAATGCGAAAAGCAGTCTCATGGACGTCACATTTTGGCTGAGAGTCAGCCCCAAAGAAGAGGTAAAAGTAGTCGTAGTAGTAGTAGTAGTAGTACTATCAGATTCAAGTATCGGCACGTATCCTCGCTGTTGACGCTTGTTTTACCTGGCAGTAGGATTCCGAGCGTGCGTCTCCGACCCCGTAACCACATCCGTGGCCGGCCAGTGACATAACTGCGGTTTAGTGTGGGGGGGGGTTAGAGCATCTTACCCCCCAATAGGCACACACACACACATACACAGAGTACACATGCAGCGGACTAGCCTTGACGCAGCCTTGCTGTGTCCTCCGTATGCTGCGCGTATTTCCATGGTCATAATCACTCAAAACGGAACAACGAAAGGGAGAAGGGCGAAAAGGAACGGAACGGAATGAATGAAAACAAGGAACAAAGCAAAGAAGGAAAGAAAAGAAGAAAACGACAAAGACAAACAAACCAACAAGCAGTCGTATTCTGCATACACACTCTGTAGGTAGCCACCGCTACAATACAACCTGTACGTGGTACCGCACCCACGGCATGTACAAGGCTAGCAGCTGTTCGACACTTTAGCTTCGGACGACTGATCAGCACTTACCTCTCGCTCGAGTTATGCCTCTCTAGCTGGGAGAGAAAGAGCTCTGGTGTTCGCACAGTGCAGTACATAGGTCTGGTCTTCGTCGTCGTCGTCGTCGTCGTTGTCGTTGTTGTTGCTATCTACTTCTACTTGTTCATTGTAGTGCGAGTAGTCGCCGCAGCAGAAGCTCTGAGGGGATCGCGACGGCGATCGTTGAAGACAAACATTGACGCCGTGGGCGCGGCGGTAGCACGGCCGCTGCCGATGACGGTAAAGGTCTTCTGGTTGTTGTTGTTATTGTTATTGTTGTTGTTGTTCTTGATCTTATTATTATTGTTGCTGTTGTTGTTTTTGTGGTTGTTTTAGGCTTTGTTGTTGATACTCTTGGTTTTGGTCTCGAAATGGGTCCTGGCGACGACAGGAATGGCTGGAGCAGAGGCAGAGGTGGCGGCGGCGGCGGTGGTAGCAGTCTAACCTGACCTACGCTGGCCGCTCTCACCAGCTCACCACGGCCACCATTTCTATTACCTTACTGTTACTCTCATCTGATAGTTATCAGAAGAAGAACACGAAGAAGAAGAACAACAACAACAACTACTACAGCAGCACGACAACAACAACAACAACAACAGTAACAACAAGGACAAGAACGACTCGAACGTTAGCCCAGGCAGTGCAATCTCCGGCAGAGTACCGGCTGGTCGAGAGAGGGGACGGGTGCTCGAAACACAACTCTAGTCGAAAACAGACTTCACACCGTCCGTCGCCCCAAAGCACGCACGCATATACGCAAGCAGAAGCACCTTCACCATCACCACCACTACCACTACCAACATCACACCCACCACCACCACCACATCACCACCACCACCAAACACGCACCGCTTGTTGCTTCTTCCTGCACGCTTGGTCGATGGGATAGTTGCTTTCCGTCCGATGGGCTAGTTGCAGACGACGACGACGACGACCGCGAACTCCTCGACTATAACGTGGTCGACTACCCCCACATCCATGATCCATCTGCAGTCGTTCATCGCCACCGCCATGATACGTCGTCGTCGTCGTCGTCGTTGGAGGCTGAATGGAGAGCAAGCATCCAACCAGCCAGCCAGCCGTTGTTGGCAGGATGGGGCGCAAATTATCGTCGTCGTCGTTGTCCTCACCTTTGTCCTGGTTGTTGCTATTGCTCTATCGTTGTTATTGTTGTCCTGCTGTTGTTGTTGTCCTGGTCCTGCTGCTGCTGCTGCTGCGGCTGTTGTTGTTGTTGCTGCTGTTGTCCTGTTGTTGATGCTGCTGTTGTCCTGTTGTTGATGCTGCTGCTGTCCTGTTGTCGTTGTCGTCGTTGCCGTTAGCAGAAGCCGGAGCTACAGCAATACGAGGTGGTCCCCTCCCTTTCTGTTGTCCTCTTTGTTCTCCTTCTCCTTGTGCTCGGCCTCGTTCTGGCTACCGCTGTTCCTGCATATATCATTGACACGGAGCGCTGCAGGAGAAGAAGCACTACTAACGCCTCGCCTGCTGTTGGCGGCTGCTGCTGCTGCTGCTGTTTCTCCTGCGTGCTCCTGACTGCTCCTGGCTACTGCCGCACCCCCCACCACCACCACCGCCGCCGCGGCAGCCATACCTCCTAGCGGGAGGAGGGAAAACCCTCACCCACTAGAGGTCGTCGTCGTCGGTCAGCACCCCCGTCATCAGCGCCGTATCCTCGAGTCTTCACCCCAACCCCCCGGTCCCCCGCCCGGCACACACATGGTCTGCTTGGGGACTAGTAGTGCGCTAGTCATGGTTGTCATCTACCGGGGTGTCGCCGGTTCCATTCCTGTTATGGTCGAATTTTCTTTGAGTGATGCTCATTGAGAATAGATGATAAACCATACCGCGTCAGAGAGTCAGCGGCCATGCTGCCACAAGGACTGTTGAGGAAACCCTAGACATCTTAACATGTCCGGCTCTCGGTGCATTTAAGATATACCTCAGGTTAAGTGCCGAGCCTGTAGGGGACGGAGGAAGGTCTAGAAATAAAACACAACTTTTATAAAAAAAATATTTTTTTAATTATAGGCATGGTCTGCTTGTCGAGTCTGTATCGGTTTGGTCGTCGTCGGTGTTTGAATGTCTATTGTTTGGTGGGTCGGTCCGATTTGTCTATCTATCTATATACCTATCTATCTGACTGTCTAGCGACATCAGACCTCATCGCGCGATTCAGCACACCACAACACGAGCAGGAACGAGTTCGTACGACCAACCCCCCAGCAGTTGCCACAGACAGACAGACCGCCCGCTCCAGCCGCGCGAGCTGCAGCAGAAGCTACCCTCGCCCTCAAGCGCACGGGGGGGTTTGGCGGAACGAGGGAGTAAGAAGTCCTCGACACCGGTCGATCCACGACGATATAGATACGCCGGCGGCCTTGGATGGGATCGACCTATGAGACCCGTGAGTGTATGGAGGATCGAGGCCGGTCGGGGTACATCTCGCAAGTGAATCGAGAGTTTTCTCCACTCCGTCAGAGCCATGATGTGGGGGTGGCCGGGGAGGGTTGCTTGCGTATGTGCATATGGATAGCGTGTACGTGTTTGGGGCACAGCAAACGCGCACAGGGAACTTGCGACACAGACTCGACGGACGAGTTCCCCCCCCCCCCCCCCCAAGAACGCAGAGAGCAGTCTCGCATTGCTCTCTCGTGCAGTCTTGTCTTGTCAACGTTTGCCTCTAAAAGAAAAAGCCCCAACGCTGGCGGCACCCCCGAGACATCGGGAAAATACATACGCACTCATAGAGTTACGAATTGCATCAGGTGCCTATGTCGTCGACTCTCACCAATTGTGTTTTGCGTGACGTGGTCGTAGGTACAGAATGAAGTTGTAGTTCAATTGGTTTGCCATTTGGAGTGGCTTTACTGGGCCAACTGAAGTCGATTTCACAAGTGTCATGGGTGCTATTGTTATTCATAGATTTTTTTTACAGTAACACCAGTACTTCATTTATTAATAATTGTTATGGTTACAGGGAAATGTGAAATATTATTCATAATATTATTATTACTGTTGTTTTTTTAATTTCCATTTGTATATGAATCTGACTTGAAGATAAATGTGCTACAAACAATAAGCATTATTACATCTTTATCCTGTGACGACTTAACGTTATCTAATCTAGGCCGTATAGATGTGTATATATATATATATATATATATATATATATATATATGAGGGGAGAGATTGTATGTATGATATATAAAAGCTTGTTAAATATATAAATATATATATATATATATATATATATATATATATATATATACAATAAGCAGATATAGTACACTATTGTTACCATAATAAAGGAGTTTTGTAGCCCAATACGTACTTATATTACCAATATAGGCTACACGCGGAGTCACTGCTTTATTTGCAATAAACGTATAATACCTAGGAGCTATAGACTGCCCCGCTACATGAATTTCTCCAGAACTCTATCAGCCTTTTGCGGCGCCCGAAGCTATCACAATGATTCGTTTCGGCCACCTGCAGGCCTTCTTAGAATCATGCATAGATCACAATCACCTACAGGGGCTGCTTGTCAAAAGCTCGGAATGACAAATGCTAGAACCTTAACCTTAGAAAATCAATCGTCAGTTTATCGACCACTAGATTTCGTAATCTGTTCTTATTACAGAATGAGCACAATATATTCTCTCTCTCTCTCTCTATTCTGAGTGAGCGTAAGTTAGCTGGCCATCTCTAATGTCAAACTGTTGATGAACGCGCGTAACATTCGTTGGTGTTGACTGTCAAATCGAAGAAGTGAAGTTCGAAGCTCAGCCCTCCCTTATCGGGCTATATAGCGTCCGTCGTGCAATCCGCAATCCGGAGTGCAATCCGTCGTTGCGTCAATAGCGAATAATCGCTATTGACGCATCGACGGAGTGCACTAGCTCCGTCGAACGACGGATGGCAGGAAAACGTTCGAAGTGGTTAATTAGTTTGACGTCAGCACAATACAACCCCCAATCCGACGCGTTCATTCCTAATGAGATTCTTGCTATAGAGAGAGAGAGAGAGAGAGCAGATCAGAGGCAGAGGTGTCACTTTCAAAACAAATCGTATAACATTGTATATTCGACTAACTTCTCTTTAGAGCGCTTACAATTTTTTAAGGGGAATGATAGCTACGATGACCTTAAAACTAGTTTAAGCAGTCTAAGAGGTATTATATATATATATATATATATTGAAAAAGGGGTAAGAAAAACACTTTAACAGCGTGCCTTGCACGGACGCCACGTTCCTGCGTTGGACGCCAAGGTTGAGGTGCTGCCACAAGAAAGCCGTAGATCTCTTGCGTCTGGTTGCGAGATTCAGCTGCTCACCGACCGCGTGGAGGAGTTTGCGGGTGACATCGCCTGGGTGGCCTAGCGTCTTAAACGCTAGACATTGGAACTTATGTGGGTAGCCTATGGACGCGTAATCCGCGAGCTTTCTCGTCTCGGCGAGATTACCAGCATAGCCTGCCCAGACTGCCCCGCCAGCGACCATAGATGGTGTACATAGAAGACCATAGACGCCACAATGTCATGTTGCTCTTCTAATTCTGAGCAGAATGCTATAGTCCAGTGAGGTAATTGCCTCCTCGTTCGACAAACTTAATTATATTCACAAGTGCTAGCTCGGTCGATTTCGCTTCACAGTCCACTAGTGATGTTGTTGAGTCCAAGATGTTGGTTTAATTTTGAAAAGCCTGGCACACGCCGGACGTCCAATGTCGTTTTGTACTACCAGTGCACGAGCGAGTTAAAACGAAAGCAGAAATAAATTTGCAATTCACTAACGAGAAATGAATTGTCTTTGACCAAGACAACGCCCAGCCTCACGTCACTCACACCAGCCTTCAACATTAGAGATCGCGGTTGGTTTCTGGTTCCCCAGGCTTTGAGCGTTCAGACTGTTCTCTACTACAATGTATATTAAGATATTACATATGGGGAAATTGCATACTTCTGGAAAAGTTAAACTATGTGGAGCATCTCATCCAAATGTAGGCATTTTCCCCAAGGTTCGCATTTCTTGAAATCCGCGAGAAATATTTTTACAAGGAGAATTAGGAGCATATATTGTCTGATTAAATCATAACTATGTAAACATGTACACAATCCATAGATAAATAATTGCAATAATACGAGATACTACAGTGATAATTGTAGTGTCCACCACCCTAACGACCGGACGACGACCGATACGAGTTCGCTAGGCTCTCGCTCAAACAACACACGTCCTCTGCCGTGGCTCAAACAAACGACTACTAACTGATTTATTCTCATGCCTCCTTATATACTCAGAGATTGCCCGCGCATTTAGTGACTTCCCGCGTGTTCGCTAGTAGGGTGGCGGCATCTTCTATTTAGCGCCATATAGTTAGCTTGCTTCAGCGTTGCCGCCAACAGACGATATATATATATATATACCCGCGCAGCTTAACGGACGCTGCTATCCTACAATAATGTATAGAACCGTTCTGTAACTTGTACATATGCATCGCACTAGCCTGTGGCTATATGAAGTTGTAATAAAAATGAGAAACTACAAATAAGTGTCAATAATAATCATATATATATATATATATATATATATACATATATATGTGTGTGTGTGGGCGCATACGTGCAGCTACCTTAATCAAATGTTTGGAGTATGAGTACAATTTTATGTAGTGGAACCGCAGTAACGTGGCACGTCAATATGCGAGTGACGTAATGCGAGGTCGCTCAGGTACTATACTGAATTAAATAGGGAAATAAAATAAGTATCTAACCAGGGCTAAAGGCTTCACAAAAATATGAAGTCTATGTATGTTAGGTAAGTTGATCCAGCGAAGTTTGACGGGCTACTCATTTTAGACGAGGACCTAATGAAGACGAGAGAGGAAGTTCAAAATACCACTGACGCGAAATGGAAGTATGAAATAGTGCCACAGCACAGATGCTATAGTTGCAAAGTGTAACAGTGTAACATACAGATATGTAGCACTGCGTCGACCCAAACATTGAATGATATAGTACTACAGATTACCGAAACGGGACTGGCCGGACAAGGATGGACTAGACGCCGGCGACATCTCAACGCCACCTGGTTATGAGCGTTGGGGACCCGGAAGAACTAAAGCCCTAGGGGTAGCCCCTCTAAGCAATCCTAGTAGACTGCTGCAAAAGAACGGCAGTGGAAATCTTGAAATGTGCACGAGACTCTCTGAAAACGTCTCCTGGAGGGGGAAGGTGGATGTACTGGATGTGTGGGCATTAAGGTACTGGATGCGTGGAGCACATGTGAAGCGCATGTGCCTGATGCATACCCTAAACCTTCCCCAAAAAAATACCGTTGACGAGCATAGACTGCCTATTCCAGTGCGTGATTTCGACATTTCCCATTGAAGTTCTTTCGATTATGTTTCCAATATGCCATCGAGACATTCTGAATTTTCGACGTTTAAACTCTGGCAAGGATGATTCTAATCGCATAATTCTACACAGATAAATGACCAGCGGCAGCTTGGGTTTATCACTCCGGCAGCTGGGGGTGGTTTTTGGGGAGAATATTGTTTTGCTATCGTGTGTTGGTGTTACCTGAGTTGCTAACACGAATTGCTGAATCGATGTTTCCTTTTGCATACCTTGATGCGGTTAACTATGCGGTTTACAGTATCTCTGCATACCAGAGCATAAGTGACACGACACAGCAGCTTGCCAAAACAAACAGGCTCGCTCGAAACCGCGACACTTCAGATCAGGCTTGGTTGTGATAAATGACCGTATTGTACTCAGTTGGCTCTACGAATTGCATTTGTAATGACGTTACTGATGCTCGTGGATAGACGACCTATTAACATAATTCTAAAAGTAGTTCGCGCTCGTGCCTAAGGGTATAATCGATTTAAGCTCCGCCACAAAGGGGAATTCGACTAGCTTAGAATCGGGAAGACTATTAGCGTTTGTATGCGCTTCAACATGTGAATTTCAGGCTTTCAGTCTACAGAAGGTCAAGTGTTTAGCATTCATGAGAGCATGAATATTGCGATATCCGTTACCCATAGCTTGAAGGAAATATTTTCAGAACAAGCCCGGAATCATACGATTACGTTAACTACCAGATTAGAAAAAGGTTGACATAAGTCATGCATAGAACATCCAACATCCATTTGTAGCATTTTTTCATATAACTAAGGCCTCATTATATTAACGCATAGTTTAATGTTGGTCCCTAGACTGAAGACAACAATTCTGAAATGTTTAACGTACAGTTTAATCTTTAGAAAAGCCACTTGAAAATGTTAAATCGCAAGATTTGTTCAACAGAGTTCACTTACATCGACTTAATCTAAGTTTGGCCAAAGATAATTAAGGATCATGCTGCTCGCTTTTCGTCGCTTATAACTCTTTTGGAACAGAGACCACACCAGATTGTCACATAGCGCGGCTCTTCGTGAATAACGTCAAACGTTTTGGCTGTCCAGATACAATTTGTTTGCTTGTTCACAACTCCATTGAGATAAAAATTGACTTTGTCGGAAAAGATAACTTTCTTTAAAAAATCGGCATCACGCTGCATCATCCCTTAGACCCAGTTGGCACGTCTCCGAAGCGATGTTTCCGGACATTGTCGGTCACAGAGACGATATGTTCAGCTAAACCGCTTGGCACATCATGTACTGAACCTATCCGGCAAAACTTTTACTCAATGTCATGGATGGTTTTCTCAACAAGCCAGGTTATCTAGACCGCACAAGATTATCGACTATCAAGACTATCGTAAGCAGCAGAAAGAGCTCACCGGCATGCCTGAACAAAGCTTCAATTTTGATGATGACTCACTTTCTCGATCTGTACGCGTTCTTCTGTTTAGTATATAGACTGTCTGGGATTCGAACTAGCCACACGCATGCCAGGTCGCTCCGTAGAAAATGCCAGTTTTCACCTAAACATGCAATTGAGTTCAGAGTTCCTACTAGTGAAAAAGTGTTCAAAGTGACGCTGAAACCCCAGATACCAAGACCAGAGCGTTTTAGGTTGGTCTGTCGCAATCCGGCCGTATTTTCCTCTGAGAGGGGAACCTGCCACGCCATCAAGAAAATGGCCAGCAGCAACCAGTGTGATAAAATGAGTCAGAACATGCAGTCAACAACCAAGAAACGTGTATGTGGTTAATGTGACTCATCGATCGCTCGAGCTTCACAGAAATGTGATGTGTGCCCGCGACTGTTTAACCCACATTGTGCTGATGTAATTCCAAGACTCATCGCTAAAAAGAAGGCGGAAGATGCTTCGTTCGTCTGGAAGTGTATCCACTGTTCTGCAGCAAAAAAAACTTGCCTTCCTCAAGCCAACTACCCCCAACAAGACTACTGAGTCCGGAGCTGGTAAGATCGCAAAAAACAACCAAGCCGTCGGCAGCACCAGCAGCGGCAACAGCTCAACAGCTTTGTCCGGTAAACCGGTAGCTCCATCGAGCAGCAGAACCAGCGGTCTACAGCGCCATCAAACAACCGTTAAGCCATTTCAAACTGCTTCTCCTTCTCCATCGATCTCTGGCGACAGTGAAGAAGTGGCATCAGGGACCGCCTCGAACGAAAATTTGAACTCGAGCAGCAGCGACAGCGCGAGCGGCAGTTGTGTGAGCGACAGCGGTCAACGGCTGGTGGCTGGTGCGGCCGTCGATATTGATATGCGTAGCATCATGTTCAGTTTGGCAGGACTGTCCGAGCAGATAAAAGCATTGCAGTAGCAGATGAGTGAGTGTCTGCAGCTCACTCATGCCGTTACTCACTTAAAACAAGAGTTTGACACGCTCAAGAGTCGAGTTGACCAAGTGGATTCCTCAATGGAGTATTATGCTAATAGTGTGGATGAGGTGGCTCGAACGGCTGAAAGGGCAGTGGTGACGGCGGGAGCTGCTCGCGGGGCAATAACATCAGCCGGAAAGGTGGCAAATTCTGCACAGAAGCAAGCGCGCTTTCTAGATCAATATGGAAGACGTTCTGATATTATTTTTAGCGGAATACCGGCGCGAGAACGTGAAGCAGACGAGCAACTTCGGGCAACCATCATTGAACTGTGTGAAAAGATTGAGGCGCCGGTCGAGGAGAGAGACATTAATGTCGCGCACCGAAGCCCGCAGATGGAAAAAGTAAATGGCAAGAACGTTACCGATCGATCCTCAGTGCTGGTCCGTTTCGTCTGCCGGTGGAAAAAAGTAGAGGTACAGCGGAGATGCCGGGAGAAAAACTAAGATCTAACCTTCTCCCAGCTTTCTCTGCTAGTAACAACTCTATCTACGCTAACGACCATCTTACGCCCGAAAATGCCAACGTCTATTACCAGCTACGTTAGCTTAAGGGCCAGAGGAAAATATTTGATGCTCGGACTTCTGACTGTCGGTTGCAGATCAAGACAACGGGTAACTCGCCGTGGAAGGAATTCACCGCAGACATGGATCTCGCTGCTCTCGGCAGTTCAGCAAACAGATATCCCTAATGTATCATGTGTAGTCAGACTGTAGATATATCGACGGTCCAGTGCATCTCGGATGCACTACTCTGTATACATTGTAACGTTAATGGCTTGAAAAAGCATATTCATGATGTAGAAACCATGCTATCTTGTCTACCACGGTTGCCATCGGTCCTAGCAATATCCGAAACAAGGCTACAGTCATTAGAATGCCCGTCACTTAAGTTAACTGAATACAACTCCTACTTTAGTTGTAGAGAAGGTCGGGGGGGAGGAGTGGCACTATATGTGAGGAGTGATTATGTTGCGCGAGAACGTAATGATCTCAAATTTAGAATCTCAGACGATCTTCTCTGTGAGAGTCTGTTTCTGGAAATAAAGGGTGGCGCTGAAGGGAACACCACTATTGTAGGTGTCTTCTATAGGCAGCCGAAGGGAAACCCAGCGCACTTTGTTACCTCGTTGGAGACTCTCTTGTCAAGAATCGGTAATAGGAAATGTCAAGGGAAGATATTTACCGCGCAGTAGGAAGCTTTTCTAGAAGCTCGGCTGCGGGTCTTGACTTCATTCGACCAAGGCTTCTGCAAGATTTACTTTCTCGAGCAATGGGTAAACGAGCGGAGGCTTTGGCCGATGCACTTGCTAAACTCATTGAAATTTTACTACAAGGAGAGCCGCCAAGAGATCTCATAACAATCATATTTGGAGCGAGGTTATTTGCTCTGAAAAAGAAGGATGGCACAACCCGCCCTATTGCATGCTCATCTACACTCCGCAGGATAGCAGCAAAGATCGCCTGCTGGAAAAATTCGTCGCAAATTGAGGAAGCAATAGGTGACTACCAGCTTGGCTTTGCTGCTAGAAGTGGAACAGAAGTGGCGATCCATGCCGCACGAGCCTATCTTGAATCTAGGTCAGAAGACATAGTCATGGTCAAACTAGATTTTCAGAATGCTTTTAACAACGTTCGACGTGACCATCTTTTAAAAGCTGTTGTATCCCA
Source organism: Dermanyssus gallinae (assembly GCA_003439945.1). Taxonomy (NCBI): domain Eukaryota; kingdom Metazoa; phylum Arthropoda; class Arachnida; order Mesostigmata; family Dermanyssidae; genus Dermanyssus; species Dermanyssus gallinae. The sequence continues at coordinate 301,992 of QVRM01004488.1, forward strand.
TGTGCCTGATTTATACCACTACTTTGTGCAGGTATACAGAAACCCAACTCAACTGCTATTGATGGACCACGTCATACTCTCACAGTCGGGCCTGCAGCAGGGCGACCCATTAGGGCCTCCACTGTTTTGCCTCGCCATCAAGGAGCTAATAGACTCTCTCGAGTCCCCATTTAATGTATGGTACTTAGATGATGGCGTGTTAGCCGGTGACCCTGTAATAGTGGCCCGCGATATTCGGAAAATACTGGATTTTGCAACAAAAAGCGGGTTATGTCTCAACCCACAAAAATGCGAACTTTTTGTGTCGGGATCATCAATATCCGACTCCTCGATCAGACTGATAACCGACCTTCTTCCAGAATGTATCAGGACAAATAGGGCTAACCTTACCTTATTAGGCGTGCCACTTCTTGGCCACGGGAAGGAAGAACAGTTATCTGGCTGGGTGGATAAGTTAAAATCCTCCTCAAGCCGCTTGGGTCTTTTAGGTGCACACAGGGGATTGTTCTTATTAAGGTCTTGCTTCTCGACAGCACGGGTAAACCACCTGCTTCGTGGGATTGACCTAACGCAAGATTTAAATATTCTAGAACAATTGAACACCCACACGTTGAACTCCCTGTCTTCCTTACTTAACCTAAGTTTACCAGAGACAGCCCGCAGACAAGCCCTTCTGCCAGTGGCAAAAGGAGGCCTAGGCATTCCAGACGCTGTCTTGGTCGCAGGTCCCGCGGTAGTCGCTTCAATGTCTAGTGCCTGGCATAGAGCGTCAAAGATACTAGACTTCCCAGCCGTCGAGCGGTTACGTTCACTACTAGAAGATTCTAAGGAGTGTCTCTTGGCACGCACTGGAGCACCCCCTCCAGAAGAACCTACTTCCCAGGCAAGCTGGACCGCGCCGTTGGAGGACATACAACTCGCCAATCTTTTTAATTCAACAGAAGACGAGGTGGAAAATGCACGGCTCCGAGCAGTTTCATCTAGTGGTGTTGGTGCATAGCTCAATGCCCTACCGAGTGCTCCCGTTGGAACTCTCTTAGATGACTTTGTCGTCAGGATCTGCGTTGGCCTCCGCCTTGGAGTCCCTCTAGTCGAGGAACATGAGTGCAGCTGTGGCGAAAAGGTCTCACCTCTTGGTCATCATGGCTTATCTTGCATCCGCAGTTTAGGCCGTAGGACGAGACATGCTGCGTTAAATGATACCCTAGCCCGTGCTCTAAGGTCTTCCGGCTACCCTTGTGTTCTCGAACCCGCAGGCTTGTACACAGACGACTCTTGTCGACCTGATGAGATGACCCTAACAGCTTTTGAAGGTGGGAAGACACTTGTCTGGGACGCTACCGTGACTGACTCTTTAGCACCTTCAATGGTCAGTCACGGCGCTACCCAGGCTGGTTATGCTGTTTCGCATGCGGAAAGAAATAAGTGTCGGAAGTATGCACATATTGGAGACTCTATGGACTTTCGACCTTTTGCCTTTGAGACCTTAGGGGGCCCAGGTAAAATTACTGAGGGAGTTATTACTAAGATATGCAAGTGTCTCAGATTGGCTACGGGGGACCCACGCGCTGGTGATTTTTTTCGGCAAAGGCTATCATTGGATATACAACGTGGAAACGCCACGGCGGTGCTTGGCACCTTGTCCAGGTGGTCTACACCAGGCCTGGACCTAGGGCTGATGTAGTTTGTCGTCACGTTCGCTAGGGGACAATTGTTAACCCCGTTACAAGAGAATAGGCTATGACCTATAAATACAATTACGACCAAATATTGGCAGAACTTTCAATAACTAACTGGAACGACTTATACGATATATCGGATGTAGACGAGGCGTTTGCATGCTTTAACGAGAGAGTGATGACGGCAGTGACTAGAGGCAAATGAGAAATTAGGCAAAAGTTAAACAAAGGTCAGCCACATAAGCCATGGGTCACTGCCGAGCTGCTTGAAATAATAAAGGAGAAGGAGGCAGCCTATACGGCGTATCGCAGTGACCTCAACGCCCGCAGGCGTCAAGCGTATGTTAGACTGAGAAACAAAGTTGTCTCGTTTTCAAAAAAGTGCAGGATGGAGGCTAATGGGGAGATTGTTTGCGATAGAATACAGGAGAGGCGGAGCCCATGGGAAGCCATCCAGCCAGTCATGGGAGGTGCCCAGGAAAAAAAGTGTGTCAAACTAAAGATCGATGATGAGATAGTCACAGACTGTGTACGACTTTCTAACATCCTTAATGACTATTATGCAACTTGCGTAACGGCTGACACCGAATGCTCGGCCGCTTACGAGGTACCGATGTCGATACTTGAACTGCACGAGCCATTTTCGCCTAGGCCGGTCCCTGTGGATCGAGTGCATTACCTGCTGAAAAGGGTCACAATTTGCTCGGTGGGAGAAGGTCACATACCTTCTCAAGTCTTGAGACACTGCGCTGACGTTATTGCTGACGCAGTGGCATTCATAGTTAATCTGTCGACACGCCAGGGGATCTACCCTACAGCCCTCAAATTGTATCGCGTTGTACCACTGTTTAAAGACGGTGACAGACTAAGCAAGGAGAATTACAGGCCGGTCAGTATCCCCCCTCCAATGTCCAAGATTTTCGAAAAAGCTATATATGAACAGTTGAACGAACACTTTGAGATGTTTAATGGCCTAAGTCAGCGTCAGTTCGGTTTTCGATCCAAAATGTCGACGACTGTACCCATTATGGATTTTGTTGAAGAGGTTCGCAGAAACCTAATGTTAAAAAAGACAGTCGCCGGCGTATTTATAGATCTTAGAAAATCATTTGATTCAGTTGATGTAAATATTCTGATTAAAAAGGTAACTCGATATGGAGCTGATGATATTTTTTTGTCTTGGCTGCGGTCGTTTATGTCGAATAGGAGGCAAGTTGTTCAAGTGGGCAATGCAATCTCCGATGTAAGAAATATATCTGTGGGAGTGGCTCAGGGCAGTATAGGTGGTCCACTTCTCTTCAACATCTTAATTAACGACATATTTAGCGTAACAAAACATGCAAAGTTGACCTTGTTTGCGGACGATACCACCGTCCTATTCGTCGGGAACTCCCCAACTGAGGTAGAGGCTATGGTCCGCGAGGACCTTCAGAGGTTATCATCATGGTTCAGGAGTAACGGTCTCTATATGAATTGGAGGAAAACAGGTGTAATGCAATTCCTTTCCCCGCGGGGTTCCTTACGATTAATCCCCTCCGTTTCCAGTGCGACGGCACGGCCTTTTCGCTTCTAAAGGAAACAAAGTTCCTAGGCGTTACGTTGGACGAAAAGCTGACCTTTGAAGCGCATGTCACACATATACGTAAGAAAATATCTGGCAGCAATGCAGCTCTATACAGAGTTCGACGAATTCTTCCCCAAAACTGCCTGATGGCGATGTATTTTGCCTACGTCCATAGTCACCTGGCCTACGCTGTAGAAGTTTATGGCTTAACACAGATGCGTCTTATCAGGTCGCTTCGCCGACTCGAAAAACGAGCACTGAGAACAACTCTGGACCTCTGGATGCGAGATTCAGTGCAACCGCACTACAAAAATATTAACATTTTGCCGTTTCCAAAACTTATAGAATACTGTCTCGTAGTTGAAATTAAGCGTATACTCCTTGGAGTGCATCCAAACTTATATGGTCTGGCAACATCAGCAACAACCATATCTACAAGGGGTAACACATCAAACCTGCTTACTCTGTCACACGCCAACTCCAACCAGTCAAGGCTATCAATCAGAAACATTGGGGCCTCCTACTGGAACAAAGTACCGGCCTCCGTTAGGCAGACAAAGTCCCTGCTCAAATTCAAATGCGATCTCAAAGAGCATTATCTTGAAACTTTGGTATCTAGTTAAAAGTGACATAAAAAGACAATCATGTTGCAATGTATTGTAAATAGGTGAAAATGGCATATATAAATTATACATTGTTATTCATGAAAGGGGCTCCGAACCAGCTATGTGCCTAATGGAGCTTGAAATTAATGTGTGCAATTATCTACAAGAAATGTCATTAAACAAACAGTTGAAACAATAAAGTTCCATTTTGGATTTGTAAACCAAACCTCGACCTGTTTAAAAGCTTAGCAGACTCTCCAAAAAGAGCAGAGCTGAGGTCAAGAACTTCGAAAAATCTAACGTACATTTTGAAATACCCTATATTCATACATCAGAGTACACCAAAGGCATACTTTATTTGGGAAACATGATTTAATAGGGAAGCTTGCGTTTCTCGGCGGAGAAAACCAGATATCTATTGCGAATTAAAATTTCTGTCCCAATAGTGTGTTTAGCGGTGTACCCCAGACGTCTCGTGAAACGGCTGCTATCGGATCTTCTAGCGCTGTCGTCTAGAAGAACTACGTGTGCTGTCGTCTAGGAGAACAATGCCCTTTAATATTGCAGTCAACACTGATTTGGTGTGCTGTGGGAGTAACTCCGAGTTTCGAGTGTGACAAAAACGTATTAAATCCTAATTAGAACGAAGACCAATCACAAAATGAACACAATCTCGTTACAATTGTAAGACCTTTTCGCGCTTTGCTGCTGCGAGGCACACGAACTGGTCTATTATGTCAACCACAACTGCAATGATCAATCACCACAACGTCGTTGAGTAAGGTGAGACAGATTTATTATATTTCTTACCGAACGACGAGCAAAAAATGAATGCGAAATAGTTCAACTGTGTCAAATTACAGCTACGCTGGGGCAGACGCTTCGTATGTATATTTCTCATGATCGAATTCCACTGTTAGCAGGGCCAACACAACAAACTGCCTATTAGCTCGCATACAACTAACAACTGCTAATACTTAGATTCTTGTTGCCTTGCCTTGCTAGCACCCCAATGTCGCCGTAGACCAATTTTGATCAATAGACTCTGTTCGACCACGGCAGAATCGTATGCTTAAATTTGCGATATACTTGATGCGATGAACCTTCGACGATAGTTTCGCGTTACGTGGCTTTGCGTGTGTAAATCATAATGCTTTTGATTTGCTAGACACGCACATAGCAAGCATAACATTGACTGTGAGTGATGCGAACGAGAACATTGTTATATATATATATATATATATATGCACGTGCACATGTGTAAGTGGCACATTCCCTACATAACGTGCTTATGTGACCGTTTGCAAATAGCGATGAGCGTTAAAGTAAATATTTTGCTGAAATTCGAGATTAGTCTTGCTTTTTATAATAATAATAATAATAATAATAATAATAATAATAATAATAATAATAATAATAATAATAATAATAATAATAATAATAATAATAACACAGTAACATAAAGTTGAACTCGAACCCAACTTTGGCACCAATATGGACAAATCGATCGGTCCACAGTCCATAAATGAATGACTTGCTTATCTGTTGGTTTGACGTAGCATGCTTAAACAATCCACTGATTGATTTTTTGGTTCGTTGACGGCCGTACCGTATTGACCACTCACTGGTTTCGGCTACTCTATACTTGTGGATTATTTGAATTCACTCATTTATCTACGTTAAACAACCTTTTGTTGTCCTACCCGCTTACGATCTAAGTAGCCAACGAATGCATCCAGTGTTTTCCACCGCCCACTGTCACGCTGAGAATAACCACCCTCAACTGAATGAGGCTGCACACAGCCATACGGACGATCGAGCAGTGGGAGCAGTGATAATGACGTTGCTAGCGTTAGGGAGACTACGACTACCGCCTGCTACCTGTACAGTACAGTACAGCCGCGTTGACGCGACGCCGACGAGGCCCCAACGAGGCTGACCTCTGAGAAGGTAGTTTCGGATTCGAAGTCTGCCTCTGCGGCGACCGCTTAGTGGCATTCCGCTCAGTGGCAATTCGCTCGCCGCCAGCGACCATCTTCGTCTAACGAACATCGCCGTCGCCGCCACCTCCAACGTATGCAGTTTCTGCTGCAAACAAAATTATTTTTATTATTATTATTATTATTATTTCGTTTCCTATGTAACGACTACGTATTCGGTTACACCCAAAGAAAAGTTCGGCATGTCGACAACAACGAGTTCGTTTAGTATCGAAGTCAAGCCAACACTGGTCACGCAATGACATGACGATGCCGACGACAATGACAAGCTCGGGACGTAGCTACGTCATGCTAACCTCACGAGGGGCCACTACTTTAATTATATATATATATATATATATATATATATACATATATATACATATATATATATATATATATATATATATATATATATTAGGAACAATTATTGTTCCTAATCTACCAATTATATATATATATATATATAACAAATTTGTCTGGTCTTTTTGATTTACGGAAATCATTCGACTGTGTGTCGATCGGATAGGATTAGTAAATAAATTGGAGGCTTTGGGACTACGCAAGACAAAATACGACATACATGAAGACTACTTATCTGACAGGCAACAGCGTACAAAGTATAAGGAATGTTTGAGTGAGCCCTATTTCATGGCGTACATCAAGGTGGCGCTATAGGACCGGCACTGATTATTAAATACATTAACGATCGACACTCATTTTGCAGTGATGTGAAAATTGTTCAGATCGCGGCTGATACATTTATCCTGATTGAGAGTGATACATGAAAGGAGTGCTATGGCTAGGATCAATATCTGGTTGCAAATCAACAAGCTTAATGTAATCAAGTCTTAATGTAAAAAAACGAAAATTACAAAGAAATGATTTTCTCATCTGTTAAGATGTGTGCGAGAATGATCTAGTAAGGAACGCAAAACCATACTTAATAATATATATATATATATATATATATATATATATATATATATATATATATATATATATATACTGAATGAATTAAAGTATATATATATATATATATATATATATATATATATATATTAAATGAATTAAAGTATGCCCACGAAAAAGATAGACTCCTGGCTACCGTACCGTCTGATTGGCAGCACTTTCCCTCTCGTTGGACGGAACGGAGGGATAATCTCGCCTGTACGTAGGCCGGCTCTTCTACTCAAGGCTCCTGTGCCCGCGTAGAATTCTGAAAAAAAACGTATCGTTTATTTTGGCATAAATATTTGGCGGTTAGTCTATTACTACATTTGTTCAGCAAATTTTCTGACAACATTATCTAACAACGACACACTTCGAACGGTGACACTTCACTGACTGTCGGAGCGACAATACACGTCGCGACAGCAGGAAACAACTGGCAATTCTCATAGTGAGGCAGACGAGTTCCTTTCTAATGGCTATCGACCTCGTCCTCAATCCTGTATCGCCCACCTCTGCTCAATTGGTGCCGTAGATTCGAAGCAGATTTTTTCGTGGAGATGAAGACTTTCCGCAAAACATTTTCGCTTTCATTTCAGCTCTGTAAAGCTTGTATAGCGTGCCTTCTTTCAATCAAATCATTATTTTATATATATATATATATATATATATATGATGCCCACTTAGTCCGCATGGGGGTACGGTATCTTAGACTTTCAAGTCCACGAGTATGTGACACTCGCTGTCTTCTCTCGCATGATGCTCGTTGAACTAGGTAAACAGTGTCAATCCAGACTAGTAAGCGCCATGTTAACACGCCATTACAATTCGAGTGGTGGAAAGCCCCTCCCCTCCCGCCCTCCAAACCTCAGATGCCTCCAGCTAAATGTTTTAATACAACACGATACAAATGTTTAAAAAATAACTCTACCACCGCCTGTCTACAGACCTCTTCCAGCCGAGGATACGTCCTGTGTGTCCGATAAGCGGCTCCGCCTCGCAGAACATTGTTGCCGCCTGACCGTGCTGTTGTTGTTGTTGTTGCTGCTGCTGCTGCTGCTGTTGTTGTTGCTGATGGGGGAGGTGATGGATGTGGTGGTGGTGATGATGATGCTGTTGCTGTTGCTGCTGATGATGAAGTCGTTGTTGGCCGCCTGACGCCGTGAGGTTGGCACTCGCCAGAGGCCGGCCGGCCATCACAAGATGATCGCTTGCAGACATAGCTTGGCCTGCTGACATGAAGTTGCCGGCCCCTATCACCAAGTGCTGGCCTACTGAAGCGAAGCCTTCGGCCGCCACCTCCGGGGGACCTTGGCGGCCTCCTGAAGTGAAGCTTCCGGCCGCCGTCTCCGGTGGACCTTGGCCGGCTGACGTGAAGCTAGCTGACGGCGTTGACGGTGGACCTTGGCGGCCTCCCGATGTAAAGCTTCCGGCAGCAGCAGCCGTCAACGGTGGACCTTGGCCCAGCGACCCTGTGAAACTGCCTGACGCCGTTGACGAACCTTGGCCCATTGCTGCTGCTGTTGACGTGAAACCTTCAACGTTGGCCGTCTGACCTTCTGGTTCTGCCGCTGCAAACCTGCCGGAGGACACCGGCGACGACCGTGATGCTGGCTGTTGGCTGTCCACCGCAAAGTTGACCATCCCCGCCTGGGGCGGCTCGTTTGGTGCGGCACACCTGTCGTCGTCGGCCGCCGATGCAAGGTGCTGCTGGCGTCCTGAAGCCCTGATACTGTTGTTGTGGTTGTGGTTGTTGTTGTTGTTGTTGCTGCTACTACCGGTGGCGCTGTTGGAGGAGCCGTCGCCCACAGTGGCAGGAAGAGCATGGAGTCCGGACGCGGGCCCGCAACCGCTCCCGCTGCTAACCAGCGGCAATGTATGAAGACCCGATACCGTTCTGCCTCCAGCGGTGCCGGTGCCTTCCACCGTCGGAACACTAGGATGTCCTGACACTGTCCTGTCATTATGAAGCACCGCCGCCGAAGATCCGCGGGGGCGCCCCGACGCGACATTGCTGCTGCTGCCGCCGCTGCCACCGGAACCCTCGGATACTGCCGGAAGGCTACGATGATGATGATGATAGTGGGGATGATCATGAGGACCTGATGCAGGACTTCCGCCGGCTGGATAACGGAGCAGGCCTGAAGGAAGGCCGCGATTGTCGTTGGCCGTAGGCCCTCGACAGTCTGCCGCTGCCGCCGCCACCGCCGATATTGACGGCAACGAAGGCGGTACGGCCCATAATGTAGGCAAGGTCGTCTGGAGGGTGAGCGCTGGTGGCCGCTCTACCGAGCGGTGCGCACCCCCGTATGTGGCGCCCCCAGGGGGCGCAATGGCAACCCCGGAATTGGCAACATGAGCGGCTCCGGATGCCGAACCAGGAGCAGCCGAGGCGACGCTTGATAGCGCTTGTGTATGTTGTTGTTGTAGTTGGTGTTGATGTTGCGTCAGCCGGATAGATTTGTGCACGCTGAGGAAATGCTGTTGCAGTTTCGAGCCTTCGGAAGATCGAAATCCGCAGTAGTTGCAGCCAAAGGGCTCCAGCCACGCCTCGCGGCGCATACTACAGCCTGCTAGCCGTATCAGGTCGGGCTGCAAGTTTCTTCTGTTGTTCAATTTGTATTATGAAACCGGACCGACAGACAGCAAGACACATCACAAAGCATGCACTCATTATTATCGAAGGAAACCAAATACATCGGCATCATTGTATATATATATATATATATATATATATATATGACTGGCGACACGGGAGAAAAGAACTCCTGTTTCTGTCCTCAATAATAATAATAACGGGCACCGTGAGGGGCTGCCTCAAGCATAAGCTCGACTGGTTGCGCTCCTCACAAGTTATTGTGTAATTAGTTAATTACGTATCCCTGTAACCCTTAAATTCAATAATAAATATAATTGCCTTCGCTAGAAAAAGCCCTATTAAGCAAATTTGATTTTTCTATTAATTAAGGTCCAAAGACAGTCAAGGTGGCTGGAATACGCCGCATCTACGATCGCACAGTTTGGGTTGCTTTTCCACCACGGCATGCCTCGAAATAGTACGTCGTGAACCTGTTAGATTTTCAACATTTGCGTACAACACGGCGCCTGTTGTCTGAACGAAGGTTTCTTTCTGGGCACAAAGGAAGAGCAGGGGTGTGCTCGGACTTTGAGATCTATAGCAAGTTAAATGTGCGGTCACATTTGTCTTCTCTCTCGAAGTAAACGGTCTTATGCCATATATCAATTCAGTTTATTCACCATATCATTGGTAGTTACAAGTGGTTTGCATGTCTTATAATTCACTGTTACAACTAAGCAGGTATTTCACACGTTCCTGCAGTGATTGTGCGTCGATTGACGCGCATCGGGTCAAGTGGCCATATAAGTAGGTAGATGGTAACCTATACAAGTAGGTCCCCCTGGTCAGATTCGTGGCGAGCACATCCATCACCGAGCATGCCGAGCAGTCGACTTGAACGATGAGTTTCTCTACAAGGATGAATGTCGATTCACTCTCAGCATTCCCACTTGGACGTCCGGAACAGGGACCCCATCTGAGCGAGGCAGTTGGACAGAGTAAAAATCCGGGAGCTCGAAAATTCGGATGCCCAAATTTCAATCAGCGTCAGGTACACGTCATCTCAGGCGTCCGGAGCCAGAACTGCTAACGTGGCTGCGCCCTTGCAATACGGCTCGACGATCCTTAGTGTCTCCTACGAAGCGGCGGATGGCTCCTGCTCTGCGACCAAAAGCTGCTCTTCTTGCGGCTGCTAGGTTCTGTTGAGGCAATGAAAAGCCGGTCGCCCCTGCTGATCTGCGAACCCGCTCGAGGATGTCAAGTCTTTCTCGAAACTGATCTCCTGCACTGCGTCTTTCCGGCGTCCTCACTGTGACCCTTTTGAGATCCGCCCGGGTTGCGATGCCGGGTCGTGCTCCCTGCTTACTTCGTTCTGTGTGGCGTTCGTCAGGTTTACTCCTGAAACAGGTTTGTTACTTCTTGTGATGTTGTAGGCGGTTCGCTCGGCCACATCACTTTAAGAGCTGTAGCTCTGACTCTCGACAACTTGATCCGGTGTGTGATGGTCAGACCAGACACCAGAGAAGTGACACCCTCTACACCGCGGCCTCGCGGACCAGGGTATTATTGTTTGCGGCCATTGTAGTCGGGGCCGAATAGCGGTACGAATAGTGCAAGGAGTTCAGATCCTGCTGTGTCTGGGCAATTCAGGTAGACACACGACTATCGAGGCTAGGCGCCATGTGCTGGCGAACGTGCAGTGGGAGAGAGAGTAGATATGAGTAGGTACGCGAAACGTCCAGGCGATTCGATAGAGATGACTACCTGAACTACCGAGACGAATCTGCCGCGTTCGAGGACAATCTGTGAGCGACAATAAATACGGTTGACTCAGACTGCAGTGCAGCACCACAGAGGGCGTACACACTACAGGTGACCGCTGGCGATCGAGTTTTCTTTGCCTACGTACTCGGCTAGTCTAAGTTCAATAGACTCATTCACTCAGAAGTCATTAGGTCATTGTGTACAGTTTAGAGGGCCTAGAAATGCAAACTTTTTTAAAGAGGTTCCTTTTGTTTCTAGCACCGCCTTCCGTCCCCTACGGGCTTGGAAACGCCGAGAGGCATATCTTCAATGCACCGAGGGCCGGTAATAAATGATGAGATATCTAGGATTTCCCCAACATTCCTTGTGGCCACTCACTCTCACCGGAATGGTTTATCATCCGTTCTCAATGAGCACCGCTCAAAGAAAATTCGATCAACCCCGATTCGAGGGGGGGTTCGAATTTTCTTTGAGATTCGAGGGGGTTCGAAATTTCTATGAGAGTCTCTTTCGACGGGGATTCGATTAACCCCGATAGATGACAATCACGACTTACGCCATAATAACCCTAGACCACGTCGCCACTGACTTAGGGGGGGGGGGGGGTAGGGCTATAGTCCGGTCAATGCCTGCCAGCGCCATCTGCTTCGGTTTGTGCACTGGGGCTGCGCTCTGGAACTCTGTCGTATCCATCTTAGCTTATCTTTGGACAATTCAGACAGCTACCGCATTGCTTTGAGATCCGCCATTTCTTCCTCCGAGGCAGAAGAGGAATGTTATGTGTTTGTCTATTGACCACCGGTCCAGGCAATTTAGGAAGCGGGCAGCTTACCATTTTGCCGTGGGAACACTGAACACTCGGCACATACATTTTTCAGCGAAATTCACCATCTGACCCGTCTTGTCCGATGTGCTATGAAGTTGACCTGCTCAGATTGCCGTAGATTACGGCCAAATGTTTGATAAGAACTGCTGGTTGTCATTGCTTAAAAAACAACGGGTGATGGCATTGATGAGAGGTTGGCACACTGACACGGCAGAAAAGATGCACTAGAAATGGTAGCAGAGGTTCTATATATATATATATATATATATATATATATATATATATATATATATATATATATATATATATATATATATATGGTGTGTTTTAGAAAATACATGACTACTTTCAGCGTAGAAAGGCTTATATAAGACTCCGCTATGATCACAAAAGGGGAACAAGCCGGACGAGGGCTCTAAGCTTAAATCGTGCAACGTCGTAGGGCGGTTAACCCGCTCAGTGGCGGACAGGTAAAGAGCCACCTAGCTATAGTCTCTTATCCACTCGTGGCGTTACGGCCGTATCCCCAATTGCATAGAATCTGCTTGCACTAGAGCAGCACGAGATGAACCTGCCGTTCGGGGTGGAGGAGGTGTGCCAGGTACTACAGTCGCGCCCGAAGTGAAAGAGCTCAGGGACTGAACAGATCTACTATGAGCAATAGATCCAGTCACTCCCTCTCTTGGCCAAAGCTCTTTGTGATTTGTTTAATGTTCTCAAAGTACTTAAAGTTAACGTACTTATAAAAAGGGGGCTGATTCCTTAAGTCTGGCATGTCGCTAAGCTTTCTCTTCTGTTCAAGAGTAGGCATGGTGATGACAAACAGGAGCCCAGTCTCTACTGTGGAGTGGCGTCAAGGCGCATATTGAAAAAGATTTTCTGCAAGTTGGTTATTTGGCGGATTGAGCACGTGGCTGACAAGGCTTTTCCACCGAAACAATTCGGCCAAGCCACCCGTTATGCAACCCACGTTTTCCAGTCAGAGATTGAACGAGCTGTGGCACAACCCAGACGTCATCTGTATGCAGTCTTTATTAACTGCGTCAAGGCCTTTGACAAATCCCCTCGCCATCTGCTGGTTGAGGCCTTTGTGACTCTGTCCTGAGTGTAATAGAAAGTTTCTTTGATGAGGACCCCTTGTTCGTAGACGGTAAGCATGGGGTATTGGAGATAAGGCAAAATGTGGGAACTCCTCAGTGAGACCCGCTAAGCTGCGTCTCGTTTACACGTCACCTTACTAACCTTGTCGGTTACGTCCGACGTGAGTACCTAAAACCCGTGGTAGATAATATCGCGGTCCCTCATTGCGACCTAGGTGCCATCAAGCGCATTACCTCTATGCTGGAGGTTTTCCTTATCTCGATGGAACTTGAGACAAACACCGGGACACCAAAGCATGAAAATACAGGCGTGGAAGTCGATTGGCTGCCCGAGACGTTATACATTGCTGCAACCAGCCATTGGAGTTTGTTAACTCTTTCTAGTTTCTTGGCCTTCGGGTTCATTACACAGGAAGTACATTCACAGCACATATAAACGAGACAGTGCGGACGGGTTCTTGTCTCTTTCAATGAAAAAGTAGACAATGTCCGAAGATTGTCGGTTTTTTCAGCAGTAAGGATCTTCGTGCTTAAGATTGTTCCGGGGCTAATGTATGGTCTATACAACGTGTGGAATCACCTCACGCTGGCAAATTTTAATTAGCTTTAGAGGTGTTTTCAATTATATATGAAGCAAAAGCTTTGTCTGCCTTTGCGAGCAAGTAACCGCTTTGTGTATCTTAAGTCAGGCTGTTCACCAGCTAGTGAAACGCCGCGCACAGGACCTTACGAATAGGAATATTTCGGAGTGGGAAGCTAAAATCGAACAGGCCGGACGGGAAGTCGGGGGGTTAGACCTATTCAATGCCTTGCTCCTTTGGTCTGGCCCTACATGCGACAGTCGCCACGTATACAGTCGGTGCATAGTGCATGATTATCGCTACCTGGTATGCCCTAACGCCGCCTTTCATAAGAAGTATGAGTTGTGCACCTGCCGGTTCTACCTGAAGAGGCGTGCCAAGTACCATGCAGTGGAATGCACAGCGCTGGAGCAAGAATCGTTTGCACTACTTCTCTCGTCGGAAGCGTGAATAAGATTAATATATGAATAAAAAAGATAAGAATCATCATGAAGAAACTCTTATGAGCTTTTTTTTTTTTTTTTTTTTCGTAAGGCAATTGCCCGTGTACGGTTTATTCATGTCATGGCTAATTTTAATCCACTCCGGCATTTACCTTGTCTAAATTGGAAACCATGCAAACCAATTTAAGAGTGGCCGGTCTGGGTCTCGAACCCAGTCCTCCCGAATGCAAGGCAAAGGCTTTGCCACTAAGCCATCTTGCTCGGTATATTACATTCAAGTTGAGTGAAAAAACATAATTGATATATATATAGAAAGAGAGAGAGAGAGATTTTTGCTTACGAACCTTCGCGGTGGCCTGTTGTGAGCGATAATAGCATGCTGCCTACGCAGGTGTATGGTCAGTCCCTTTGCAGAAAACGTCCTAAATGCACAGTAGGCGCAGAAGATAAACTGAGGCATCTCTGTAATTAAAGCGCATTGAGGATAGGGCAAGATTTTAGTCATACTGCATATATATATATATATATATATATATATATATATATATATATATATATATATATATATATATATATATATATATATGTTAACGTATTTGTATTGAACGAATGACAGCAATACATGAAAGGCATTCCCTTTGGCATCATCCCGATCTAAACTGTACTTTGAAAGTGTCATTCTTGGACAAGTTAGTTCATAACGTCCTTCATAAATATGTAGGTATAATAAATAAAATACTTTTCGGGTTGACCCCCAGCCAAGATTTAACGTCCACAGGACTGCTTTTCGCATTGCTTTATAGAGGGACCCCCATAAATACAAATGTGCAACGGTGGGCTCGAACCCCCCTAAAATATGGAGGTATATACATTGCATTATATTGAAAGCAATCGTATTTTATCAAAAACATGCAGTAAGAGAACTATAAGGACACTTTTACAATTTTTCCCCCTATTTTAATTGACGACTTGCCAGTAGCCAGTCCACTCTGTATTTTTATGTGAAATAGCCGTGAAAAAGTACACCTTTATTTCTATATGGTCGAAATAAGTATTTTCTTTCAACAAGCGACTTTAATCTGATATTTGATATTGGATATAATTAGTTAACCACTCTGATTATTTTATTTAAGCAAGTGATAATATGGCCGAGTGAGGTTCGAGGGCGAGCACTGTAGAAGTTCAGTCCAGCTCTCGTAGTCTTCACAGGGTTCGCAAGTGGCTTATAAGTCGCGCGCTCTCTTGGTGGAAGAAAACGCCCTTGTTATTCACAAAACTAGAGTGCGTTTTGGGTGAAATTGTCTTGAACATGCTGTACTTATGGCCGTAGAAGTCTGTATTAATCGCCCCGGTTTGTCCCATAATTTTGTAGTGTTTAATACCCACACAACTCCCTACATTTTTGAAAGCTAATCCACCACATGTTTTCTATAGGTGTCTGGCTTCAACTAAATCTGCTTGAGGCAGCGGGAAATAGAATAAGCCACTCGTGTTCTCGTAAAACCTCTAATTTACATAAAATTTCCAAACTATTTGAAAAATGTGCTTATCAAAGCAGACAGAAGCATATGGCATAGATATGTAAGGCAACTCTATAGAGTAAAAATCGATAAATGGAACGAATACGAAATAAATCACAATTTCAAAACTTTTGGATCCATAATTAGCAGGCTCATACGCTGACATAGTTGTGCCAAAACACAGCGCTTATGGTGGAACGGTGTGATAGATATACCTTGCTATTCAAGTACCACGAGCGTTTCTGCCATACCGCACGATAAATGCATGCCAAAAACTTTCATTATACTAAATAGCACGCGTCATTATGTAATCTAATAATCAATCTAGTAATTTATAATAAAAGTACGTCGATTCACCGTAAACGGCTACTTCCTTCTGCCGCAAGCGCCCTATCCGGCAAATAGCATGCAGCTTTCATATAAATAGCATTGCCTCTTTGGATTAAAATTAAGATTTTCTGCAGAACAACTCACCTGATCTCTCATTGCCTTAATGTCAGCTTAGCGCAGATGTGATTACGGAACAATTTCGGCATATATATATATATATATATATATATATATATATATATATATATACATATATATATGCGAATCATTTAAATCAGGTACAAAAGTAATCAAATGATGATCAAACAATAATAGAAGAGCTTTATAATTTCCTGGCGCACTCTCCTTGGATCTCTGCCCATTTAGTCTAGTAGTGTCACAAACATTTAATCCCTTCGAAAACGTAAGAAGTCTCGAAGCCTTGAGTTGGGAACGCAATAATGCATACGCTGCCAGATTATCTACGTGTATTTAAATGTATATGTGCATAGATCGACAGATAATTACCAAACAAAAACAAAAAGGAGGCGGCGAAATCTTTGGATTTTGTCGTGGGCACGTGCCGAACTTAAATGTGTGAGCCACATGTGAGCCATGTGGCTTTGAGAGATCTACATTAACCACTAGGGGCTGCTAATAGCGCCTACGCGCTATGATCGAAACCCGTACAAAACAAAAACAAACATATATGGGACCTATGTAGATTGCGCCACCAACAACTGCTCATTCCGGTACAGTATTCCTAAATATTATTTAATTTTAGTGTGTGCTATTGTGTACCTGTATATCGCTTATTTACCGCCCGGCGCTTACTACGAGCGTGCAAACTCGGTATCTAAGAACGACGCACACACTACTACACTTGCATCGTGTCTAAATCAACAACCGTGTATATATATGTATGTGTGTATGTATGTGTATATAATATATATATATATATATATATACATATATACATAAATATATATATATATATATATATATATATATATATATATATATATATATATATATATTATATTTATATATAAATTATATATATATATATATATATATTATATTTACATATAAATTATATATATATTAAAGCCAGGCTTCGAGCTGTTAGTAGTCAAGGGGCTGGGGCTTGGCTATACGCCCTACCATGTCCGCGAATTGGGACTCTGTTGGACGACGAGACCACGCGCATAAGCGCAGGGCTGAGGCTTGGTGTTGACCTAGTCGTGCCCCATCGATGTCGTTGTGGTGATTTTGTGGACGCGTTGGCCCATCATGGCCTGTCATGCACGTTAAGTGCAGGCCGACGAGCACGTCACTCCGCTTTAAATGTCATCTTTAGTCGCGCACTTCGATCTGCCGGCTTCCGATGTGTTTTAGAGCCCCCGGGCCTATCGAGGGATGACGGAAAAAGACCTGACGGCCTGACTTTGACGCCCTTTAAGCGTGGCCGCATGCTTGTTTGGGACGCAACTGTAACCGACTCATTAGCCCCTTCGATGGTCGGTGCAGGTGCGGACCGAGCAGGTCATGCTTCCAGGTTAGCTGAGGCTAACAAATGCAGAAAATATTCCAGTGTGGATTATCCGCACGAATTTTGGCCGTTGGCGTTTGAGACTATGGGAATTGTAGGTCCCCTTACGCTCAAACGAATTCAACGCGTAGGCAAAAGCCTTAATCTTTCGACAGGTGACTCGAGAGCATCCGAATTCTTGCGTCAGAGGCTGTCGCTCGACGTTCAACGAGGAAACGCAGCGTCTGTTCGGGGCACAATGTTGAACTGGGCTAACCCTGGGTTAGAGAACCCGTAATCACACGTTCGCGCGGAGGCAATTTTCCACTCCAAAGTGCTAACATAACGAACTTATATAAATAATAATTTTTATTATATAAATATATTTAAATTTTGTTAGAATCCGTCTGCGGTTAGAGCCGTTTACCAGTGCACCGTAGAATCGATCTGGCTCTGCCTGGCAACAGGCAGCACAAATAAAACCATCGATATATAAACTAAAATTTAATAAAAAATAATAATTGCAAAGCCGAGATGCAGCACCACGTCTGGAATGTGTCTAGTCTACACAATGACGGTGTGTTTTGCATACGAGAGCATGGCTAAGCTCAATAATTAAAATGAGAACATGACTTGCCCTGCGTATGTTGCTACTATAGCGACTGATCTATCTTGCCGTTGTCGTATCCGAAACTGTGTAACGCTTCCGTTATTTGATGCGCTCTGTTCTGACCTAAACGGATACGTTTTCGCACACATTCTTTAAAAAGTCGACAACTTTGGGACACATCGGCTGAATAGATACATCGTACTGCAAAAAAAGCAACGTGCCCAGGTTAATGATATTCAACTCGAAAATGTTCATTCAACGCGATTGAAGCGTCATCTAGAATTCTCGAAATTGCCAATTCTGTATCAATACGGTACTTATACTTATAAATACTCTTAGTGATGTGTCCCACATGCATAATGTAATATAGGGGAAGAAAATAATTTTGCTAATCAAAAAAATACCCTGACATTCTCTTCAGCAAAGTTCAAACTAATAGATAGTCACTACCAACACATCGTAGAAACCACAGTGCTTTCTTCGTTTACTAAGCGAAGCCTAAAATTTGTATTTGTTAAAAGATGTAACATCTCTTATAATTTTGTCAATTCAGGGGCTATGTAGTAATTCTAAAAAAATAATATATATATATATATATATATATATATATATGGTATTCGGCTGACGACGATTTGGTTGAGGTTAAATTGTTTAACCGTTCTACTTGTTTCCCAGCCTATCAGCCTTGGAGCTCAAACTGTAAAGGCAACAACGCCGTTGCCGCGTCCTCTCGCGTCTAAGAAGACCAACGACGCATTATCGCTATAGCACAGAGACAGTCTTCAAATCGTGCACCTCGTTCCGTTGCGTTTCATGCGCACCAATTACCAGCTTTCTGCGTACAGCCAAGCTAAGTGGTGTTGCCGGCAAATGCGATATCGGTCTTACTGCAATCGTACTCGGCAATTTGGTCGCACATAACAACTGGCAATCATCAAAAAACATAGCGACCCGTTTCGAAAACTACTGACTGATCATCACGGACGAGCCGATTTCGACGAATATCTTTTATATCTGGACAGTACGCATGGTCCGCGTGCACTTCGACGTGCATATTCTAGTAGGGGAGACATATTAGCCAACCAGCAATGATTGTTGGTTAATGTTTTTGGTGGTGGTGGTGGTGAGCCACTCCTCAGGCCGCGGCAGACCACAGCGGCAGGCGTTCGCGGTCGCGTACAAGATCGTAGGTAACTCCACCATCGTCGTCACATCTCGCCCGTCTCAACTAGTTCAGAAATTCCCACGTACGATTAGAGAAAATTGTCTATCTAGATAGATAGACTGAAAAAGACCAACCAAGAAAAAAAACAGAGGGTCTACCTCACACGGCAGAGACGCAGAGGTGGTGGAGGTGATGTTGAGTGTGGTGGAGGTGGTTGTAAGTGTGGTGGTGGTTGTGGTGGTAGGTCAGAAACATCGTGTGTCATTCTCGTATCTCTGCGTTGGTGCAAATTTCTGCTCCAGCCGTTCACACGTACCGTTGTCGTTTGCGTCCTGTTGGCGTGCTCAAGTTCGTCCGGTAGCAGCAGCAGCAGCAGCAGCAACAGCATCAATAGCAAGTTGCGCGCACGCTGTGTTGATCAAACCTGCCCGAAGCTGATGAGGGATCGTCGAGACACGTGTCTCTCTACTCCTGCACTGTTTGTTTACGCGCCGTGACCATGCAGTAGCGGCCGTTGCCGTCGCTACTTCCGTGACGGCTAGTTGCGTGCCTTGCAGGCCGGGCGACCACTACAAATTATACTGTGTGATAGTAATAATAATAATAGTAGCAATAATCATGATCACCTACCCACTAACCGTCAACATGCGTGACATGTACTGTGTCGTATGAACTGCACGGCGGCAGATTTTCAGCGGAGCGGCTCGGCAGCTTCCCAATGCGGACAGAGCGACGTATTCGTGCGTGCAGTACTGGTGGTTGTGATGATGGTGATGGTTGTGGTACTCCTCTTTCTTCTGGTACGGTTTCGCCTGGCGTTCGCCTTGTACGCAACTCCACCAACGGCACTTATTCCTCTCCTCCCTGGCTCACGGCAACCCTAACGTCGTGCTTTCGGGTTTTATTCTCGATCGTCGTAGCGTTTGGTGCAGGGGGGGGGGGGTTGGGCAGGGGTCTGCACAACGCACAAGGGACGCGTGCAAAGATGCAGCCACAAGAACGTCAACGGAAAAACAAATGAGAAAGCTCGTCCGTAGATGATGTCGCCTGCAAATCGATTAGTAACCAGGTCATGCGGTCGACAACTTTTTACTACTACTACTTCTACTACTAACTACTACTTCTACTACTAACTACTACTACTACTAATGCTGCTTTCAATGAGGGGGAATGTGTTCGAGACGAGAAGCCTCTAACGGTGGTGACACACAGACTCACTGTCTTTAAGTGACTTCGTTACCATATGTGTCGGGGCCTGGTGTGGCAAATGTTCGACGCGCTCTGGTTGTGCCGGATGCCAGAACAATGCGCCCGCTAATGCAATGACCTCATATCAGAGGAATGTTGGCGTAGCGGAAATGGTGAGACCGCACCTCGGATTCCGTCCCAAGCAAGATACCACCTACGGCGTCTGAAAACTGTTGTCCAACGGTGTCCTCTAGAGGGCGCTGCTGATTGATCGTTTTGATGATGGAGAGACACCGAATCGAAGTACCCAAAGCCGCCAAGTCATACCTTGATAGCTTGATGACGTGCAGCAATGTGCGAAGCGGCACATTCATTGCACGTCACGCACCTACTGAACGAATCGCACGGCAGCCAATGTTGTGCTTGCTAAACAAACGCAGTCTCATCGTTGGTGCTTGGTGACGACGGCACTGTTGCTCGACGAGTTTCCTTTGAATGGCTCTAATATTGGGACAATACTTGCTACTGTCTTGTATGTCCCTGTTGTTGTCTATACTCGCCGTATATATATATATAACATTATTTATTTATATGTAGCAAAAAAGCCAAATTATATGTACCAACGTGTGCAAGGCCTGCTCGGGCTACAACTCAAGACATTACGTCCAGGACTTCTCTAACTGAGACGGTATTCCCCCTCCAAACATCTAACGATAGACGCTGCAGCACATACTTGTTATATATATATATATATATATATATATATATATATATATATATATATATATATATATATATTTAAAGCACTTGCTCGTTGGCCATGTAGAGAGGAATGTAGCCTCTAGACTGATCAACAATAAATAATAATAACAGCAATAAATTGAGAGAAGTAACTTTTTGTTTGTCAACGTTTACGTGACTAAATTATGATCAAGTGCCAAGTTCTTTAAGTTTTTTGCTTTGCTTTCAACTCTATTTTGCACCGGCTGAAATATATATAACGATAGAAAGAGAGAGAGAGAGAGAGAGAGAGAGACGGCAGCGGTATTATTAGTGCTACACTTTCCCACTCATCGTTAGGGCCGCTCCTTGTTGATCCTACGTTTTTGGTCTTTCCTACGCGTATTGGTCTCGCAGCCACATGAATGTGTCAGGGCCTTGACCAATCTATATGTCAATCAACGACAGGTCGCTGAAAATACAAATAAAGATTCAGAGTACTTACCACGCTGCAGCAAGCAGTTGACCTAAATGACCTAAATACGCAATGTTGATAAAGTTGAGCGAAT
The DNA here is from genome assembly GCA_003439945.1 of Dermanyssus gallinae. Classification (NCBI taxonomy): domain Eukaryota; kingdom Metazoa; phylum Arthropoda; class Arachnida; order Mesostigmata; family Dermanyssidae; genus Dermanyssus; species Dermanyssus gallinae. Next base: position 323,674 of record QVRM01004488.1, read on the forward strand.
TGCAGTCGCGGGTCTTTTTACTACGTATACTATTTGAAAACACGATTGTTTTTCGAATATCCTTTATTCATACTTAATGAGGTATGCATATACTACATACCGCGCGAGTTATTTTCCTTCCTCTTAAAAATCGTAACTTTCACTATTACCTATTCACTTGTTTTTTTTCTTTAATTAGGCTTTGAATTTATTTATGTTTTCCTAATTCCTAAGGAAATGCACTTGGACACAATTGCAATGAATTCTGTTATAGCGGCCCTGAATTTATCATCATGTTTGCAGTATTGCTTACAGATGATTCGCACACAACGGCGCACAAAACTAAATGAGACAACACGGCAATATGCAAACGAAACCCATTTTTATTTGCTCATCACGTTCGACCCACTAAATAAATATTCTCCACAATACGTACGATAGGCAACTGTAACTGCCTATTTGATTCAAACTTCTGTAACATAACTGTTCTACCCAGGTTCGGCAAGCAATGAGGTAATCCCTCGAGCATCCGCGCCTTGACACAATCAAAGAATGATAGTTGACATACAGTGACGGTCAGGCCTCACAGGAGCAAGCAGCCGAAATTTAATAAAAATAATTCTAAATACAAAAGCCAAATAATACATTAAATACGTACAGTACTGAATAATTGGATTCATGAGTAATTTAATGATCTAGGGGTGGTGGTGGGGAGGGGGGATCTACACGAGTATCTTAGACCAGATTACTAAAGGTGTGACTGTTTATTACCAAAGAGACGACGTTATCATCCACTAACTAATTAATGCTAAGGCATGAAAAAACCCTTCTACATCTCCCCGCGCCCCACAGGTAAACTGTTAAGCAAGCTGATTAGTTATGTTCGCACTAAAAAGAAATCGTATGTACAGTAAAATGCCGACGAGATTAAGGTAGGAGAGTGGGACACCAGAAAGAAAGTAAACGTTCAGCCTCACTGGACGACGACGACGATACATATCTTGAATACCAAAACAGGGGCCAATAAATTCTCCCCAAAAAAGCAGTCAGTGGCACCACGATGAATTGGCTTATTGTCATACCTAATTCTACACCATCACTTGAGCTCATCATCACGTCACGATAGACATATACCATACCGTACCATACCATAGTTCCCCCCTAAATGAAGAACGAGCTACGAGACAGCACTGGAAGGGCGGGGGGGGGGGGGGGTAGACCTAAAAAGTTAACACATATACACTCACACACACAGACAGACATATATGGCGTATATATATATGTATATACATTTCTATATCTTCTAGCCGCCAAATGGCAGCCGTAATATGCCAACATATCAGCTATTTAAACGATATGGCATACATTTTTACACAGCTCTCAGGGCTCTCGCTCGGCTCCTCTGTACAACAGAGATGCCGCTGCCGATGATGTTGATGATCATGCTCGTCTCTAAGCTCGTCAATGAGACAACGAGCTTCTCCCCCCCCCCCCCATTCCCAAACAACATGAAATGTCGTCATAATGTTAGCGTCATAATACACTTCGTTCGAGGCGGCGCACTCCCCGTACGCGTGCCTGCCCGCACACAAACCCCACCGCCCACAAGCACCCCCTTGCGAGGTTCTGGTAGTGCTGGGGGGGGGGGGGCGGTGGTTGTTGTGCAGCTTGTTGTTGATTGATGGTGGTGTGAGTTTGCTTTGTAGGCAGCAATTGTTGCGGCAGGTAGACAAGGGAAGGCTGCAGCTGCAGGTTTTTGTTTCTATTGTACAAGTAGTTTACACGCATCGTATCGTAGACTCCCAGACGTACACAGGACTGTGTGCGATGTCACCACCTCCACCACCACTATCACCATCGTCGTCGTCTTCAGCATGGATAGATGAGAACATTTTGGCTGAGACCACCAAAATTGCCTGGTCGGCCAGCCTATTAGTCTGCTCATCCATCCATGCGCGTCTACTTACGGCTTGATGCTGCTGACTGGTTGCTTGCTCCGAGTGTGGTGGTGATTTGCCTCCCTCTGTCGAATCACACCGGATGGCTGGAGTGAGTGGAGAAAGCGACGGCGGGAGCACAATGTGTTGATTGGTTGGTTGGTTGGCACTGTTGTAAGTGTAGGCAGAATAGAGCTTCAGGTTCCGACATGCTTTCGCCATATACATATACATCTATATATATATATATACATACGTACGTACATTGAACATAAACGGCACGTTGACGGACATGCCCATTGGGCCACACGTCTGTATGACCTGCTTGCTACGCGCTGAAATCATAACGCAACGCCAACCCCACTTTCCATGTACTCTGTCTTGTCGTGGACACCTGGACACACCTGGAGGGCAATAACTGTAACCCTCTCTGTTTCTTTCCTTTCTTCCTGGAAATGAATCTTTCTCTTCCTCCATTCCTCTCCGTCACCTGCTCTATTTGCTCTTCTCTCCTTCGGTTCGGCGCCTACACACCGGCTGCGTTTATGGGCGACTTACGCCAACGTCGGGCGTCGTAACGAGGCTGTCGAGACGCGCTATCATCGTTCGTCTAATAATACCCTCCTCCTCCTCCTCTTGATTTTCCAGACCAGCGCACGTTGTCGAACGAGTACAGCTGCTGCTACTCACTCGAACACGGCAGGCATGTACAAGAACGCAATGATGACCCAAAGAAAAGCGGCGACTCAAGATGTTTGCTTGACTGTCTTCGACTCGAGACGGAGGAGATGCGCGAGTAGTTAGTTACGATGATGACTTCCACACACAGTGCCATCAGCAGCAGCGACGGCAACAGCAGGGGCGACAGCAGTAGCAGAAGCAGCGGCAGCAGCAGCTGATTCGAGAAGGGCCAATGTTCGATGGTGGTTGTTCTAGCCACACGAACCAGGCCGACGTTGTTGACGTCGTTGTTGTTGTTGTTGGATATGGTGAGTTGACGTCGTCCTTTGCCTTCGATGTAGATTTCTGACCCAACAGCAGTAGTGGTTTTGACGACGACGACGACGGCAACGACTTATGATGAGTAGTAACATCACCACCAGCACCACCACCACCACCAGCACTCGCCTTCATGGTGCTCCACGATACGATGAGAGCGCACAATGTCGCGTGGCAACGTCATGTAAGCGTCGTCGCTGGGCCCACAGAACCTATATGAGATGCGCAGGCAGGCAGGCAGGCAGTCGTGCCAATGGTATTAATGGATCGATAATTACAGGTGCATAAATGCGTTACATGACACGCCGACGAGATAGTGATTACGATGATGATGGTGATGATTACTAGGATAATAATGATGGCGATAATGATGCTGCTGCTGCTGATGATGATAGTAACGCAACACAACGCCGCCGTGGCACGTCCAGCCGTTCGGTCCTCAGCGTTAGGGCCAAATGCCACGTTTCCGGTGATACATCTTTCGAGGACGGGTAGTATGTACCTGTAGGCAGTGATGACCGACAGCAACTGATGGCCGATGAGTGCCAGAATCCAACGAGACACATCTGAAGATGTTACGCGTGCCTCATCTGGCACTGCCTAACGACCAGTACACGACACAGTCAAGCAGCGGCATAAGTTGCTGTGCTGGCTTCTGTTGAGCGCAGTTGCCGCCGTCGATACATGGCAACGAGACGGCTAACTACTCCTGTTTCAAGCAGTAGCGGCAGTGGTAGCAGCCGCCGAAACACATCTTCCTTCCTGTGATGTCAACTGATTTGGCGTAGTTGATGAGACAGACGAATGAATGAATGGATGAATGAATGCGATGCAACAGGATGCGAGATGACGATGGCCGCGGGTCGCAGATCAATCAACCCGCAACTGTCGTGATGAGCGTTTTGATTTGAACACGCTGCTAAAGGTGCTGCCGCCAATCGGACAGCGCTTCAGCAAGCATCATCATCATCATCAGTGACAAGTGAAGCACAGCAATTAGCTGGAAAGACTTGTCGGCGACACGAAGGAGATGACGGAGAAGAAGAAGAAGAAGAAGAAAAAAGCCAGCTGAAGAAGAAGATGAAGATCGAACACAGGAAAGAACGAAGGAAGACGAGATCCAAGGAGGTAGTGAACGGTGACGGCTCAGTGAACGGAAAGCGGTGGCCGAGTGGCTGAATGAACCACGACACCCGAGAGCTCACAGGACGAGGGGTCGTTAAAGCGATCGTCACCCCCGTCACGGACATATTCATATCCATACGCGTGGGCAAGCCACGAAGCAGACAGATGTGTGGCAGGTGTATGTACCAGCCACGTTTTCTTCTCCGTCGTTCGTCCCCCCCGCCGCCGCCGTTCATGATGCAGGCAGAGCCGTCGTGGCTTTGTGCGACGGACCTTGATGATGATGTTTGCTGCCTTCTGAAGATGCGATCACTGCCACTGCTACCCCCATGCTAATGGGACAATGCCGCCCAAACCGCCGCACCGTGATGCACAGCTTTCATCGCGCTATCATCTCTCTGTCATCGCGTACGCGTTTTGTTGTGTGGCGACCATATGGTGATCGAATGAGACGACACCGCACGAGAGTCGTTTCGCCTAGGTCTAGGTCAACCGCGCTAAAGACTCTTTGCAGTCGATACCCTGCTGGTCGGCCGTTAGAACGGCGCCCTGATCAACAAGGAACGCCTTAAGCTCAAGCGGCCCGGGGAAGAGTAGGTTCTTCTCCAGGTAACTCAGCGAAACCCCCGGCCGGAATCTATAAACATTACATGCGAAACAGATGCGTTGTTAGTGTACAGCTTACGGCGTGCCGATCACGCGTCTAGGTCACGACATAGCATATCGAGCCGGGAAGTCGGTAAAACCTCAACAAAGTCAAACGAAAGAAAATTAGATACAGATTCATCAAGAGGAGCATTATCACGTACGCCTCTTACCAGCTCTGCATACGGACCAGTTGAGTATTGATCTTGGATCTTATATATATATATATATATATATAAATGTATATATGCAATTAAACTAGTATGCTAGGTCGGGATCACATAAGTACAAACGTACATATGTACGTTTGGATATACACACCGCGTTGTTACAAAAATTAGTTGTCATATATATATATATATATATATATATATATATATATATATATATATATATATATATATATATGCATATATAGTGGCTTCTAATGGCACTAATATGTTAAATAAAACGTTATGCATGTGTTTACACTTAGCATCGATGGTTATGCAAACTTACGGTGCGTATAATTTGCTGAAATAAAACAGTTATAATTTCACTGAATACTAAATAAATTCTGGCATTCAATCGCAAGTGCGTGTTGCCACTGTGGGCGTTGCTGTAGTTGCACAACCATCCCTAGGAATTACTGACAAATCTCGCACGACTCAGGCATAGACTAATCTTCGCCAGTCAACTCGTCCGCACTTAACGCCAATAATATGACTCTACGACGACAATGCCATTTTTCCTTAACACCAGTTGCCTTGCTTTCACGTGGGGCGGGTCGCCTTGAATACTGTCTTGCAAATACCACTCTCGTAGCGATGACGTGTGTCAGTGCCGATCGGACCGTTGAGCTTCGGGGGCAGGCCTAATAGACAAACGGCTCCAATACAAACCATACCAGTAGCTTGACTTGACACGGCGCGCAAACCGTCGTTAGCGACAGCCGCCACGACCCTTTGCTTGTTGATTGAGATGAACCGTCGCTTAGCCGCGTGCGATGCCAAGAGCATCGGACTTGTAGTACTTCAAGCAGATGACACGTATGGCAATAATAATCGCCACAATAATACCTGGCCGACCAGTTTTCGTCAATGAATTCCTGGATGCGGGTGCATTTGCGCCACAAACGTGCAGATGCACGCGTGGCGGTATCCTGTCTGCCGTTACGAAAATCGGTAGAACTTAACGGTAGTAAATGGCTCGCTGTCGAGATGGTGCCATCAGCATCATCAGAATCGTCTTCTACACTTATCGTCGCGATTGTTCAGGGACCGCAACAGAGCTACTGCTCCCTTTCCGAATCGCTCTTACCAGTGGCGGCACATGACGCGTATGTCACGGGCCAGACCCATTGATGAAACCCCCCAGAAAAACCGACGATGACATAAGCGTGCTCCCTGCTGTGTCTGGGCACGTCCACTTGAACCGGCGATAGCGCGGCGATGATGGTGATGCCGATTATGTTGATATTGTGCATCGAAACTGTCGCTGCGAATCGCCGCCAATCTTGCTGGTGTGTCCGCGTGCCCTTAGTCTAGATCTGTCAGCGAACTCTCGAGAAAGCGTACGTCTATATCGAAGAGTTAAGTGCCGAGTGGCGCAAACGTTCAGTCGCCAACCATGTCGCGATTTTATGCGCGCCTCAGCGCCGCGCTGAACGGCCACTACAAGCTAAAACACCATGCTCCTATCTAGCGATGCACCTGCCAGCAGCCCGCTAGGAGCAGATCAAGCGACTTAACCCAAAATCGTCTGTCTACCTCCTTCCTCAACCCCCGCCCCCAACCTGCAGTAAGCCCAAAAACCTTGCAAAACCTCCTGGCAGGCTTCTTGTCCGCCCAGAGGTTCCGATTAGCATTACATACGTTTTTAGAATGGCCTTGTAGGCCAAAACGCGTAGCCTGCCCACGCTCCATTCCATGATGTAAGCGCCCATTCGAGGCGCGTCCTGGTAGAGCCGGAAGAAACGGCTATAGTTGTCGGTGTTCACCGCAGAGATGACTTTGACCGCATGCGCGACCACCACATTTGACCGCTCAGCCGCACTCAAGGATGTCAGTGTCTTGTTCATTTCTGAAACAACAGATGTGTCCGAATGGCCATTCATTGTAAGAAGCTTCGCGTTTGCGGCTAGAACACAATGTATGTATTACGTTATTAAATTCGCTTGCAAAGTTCAGGTTAAAACCAGCAACACCTATATGAAATACGCTTACTCTGTTACCTCATGTAGCATACTAGCATAGTGTTACCCAATCTTGCATGAAAAAAATGCGCCCTTATCATGGAATGTATCTTGTAAAAATTACGTGCGCTTGTCAAGAGCTTGTAAATCATACGAACCAAGGACATTCCGAGTGAAGACGTGGTAGAGCAGTTTGTAACCAGCAAACTCAAGGCGGTGGCGCGCATCGGGGAACTCTGCGTAAAGAGACGCCAATTGCGTTTGGCACTGATTAAACTCTTCATGGTCGCCTTTCTCAAGCGCTATGCGTGCATGCGTCTCATAGACGTCGATTGAGAAAGTCGACCGTATACACTGTACAGTGAGATCCTGTCGTACAGATTTTAGCTGATCGCATGCGAAATGATAGTCTTGCTTGGCAATCCATGCCTTCTTGATGTGCTCGAGTGAACGCCGCAAAACGTGCACAGGTCGCACACTGTTCGGGTCAGGCGCCGACGTCAACCGAAAATAGGCCTTCTCAATGTCCTGACAGGCGCCCTCGATCGGTGCGCCGGTCCAATCCTCGTACCCGCTATAGCTGTCGCTTAGTGTCGCGTTCATTGTCATATCGGTTTTGCGAACCTTCCCACCACCAACGGGACTCTGTGCTGCCGATTCCTGGTTGCCGAATCGGCGTGCTCTTTTCTGCAACTGGCTGGGACTCGTCTTGAGATCGTCTCCGCCGAAACGCTTTTTCATCTTGTCGTGCTGCTTTTTCGACGTTTTCGACGTCGACGACCACTCACCGCCGCTATCTCTGCTACCCAAACGTTTGCCGAACACCGCTGCCGCCGCCGCGGTCGCACCTTCCGTCTTACCACCGCTTGATTTACTATTGCTACCGCCCACCAACCCTGCTGCTGCTAACGATCCAACCGTCAACCTCAGATCATCGCTGCTTAGTTTCGACACCGCCGAGGCTAGCTTCTGCGGCGGCTGTCGATCGTTGCCGCTGCTCCGGACGACAACCTCAGACGACCTCCTCGACTTTGAACCACCCGTATCCCTGCTGTTGCTATCCTTCGCGTGTTTGTCCTGTGTCGCGTAGTCTTCGGCATTGCCAGTGTTACTTCGGCGGACATCATCATCATTGTTGTCGTCGTCGTCATCATCACCACCACCAGCACCATCGTCGCTATCCTCCCCGGGCCGGTGTGTTCCCCGTTTGCACTCCTTGCTCGACGACAGGCGGGCAGCAACAACCCCAGCCGACGGCTCCTCTTTGCCAGCCGGTAGTCGCTTGAGCTGTCGTAGCCGGTCCGACGTGTCGGCTTTCTGTCGCTGCTGTAGCTCGTCGTGTTGCTGCTGTCTTTGGCGGTGATCGGCGTCGGCTTTGGCCGACCGCATCCGTTCGGCCTTGGTCCGCTTGAGTTGGTCCTGGCGTTGGCGTTCGGCGGCGACCTTGCGTTTGGTTCGCTCCTCGTCCTGACGACGTTTCTCCTCCTCTTCCTCGACCGTCTCGCTGTAGACCTTCGGTAGCGGCTCATTCGACCAGTCCAGCGTCCATAAGCGGCCAGCTTCGGCGGCCGATGTTACCTTACCTGCAAGAGAGACAAAATGAAGCAATTTAACACACACATAAACACAACAAACAATTTACATGCTTAGCGATCACAATTAAATCAGATCGAGCAAATGCAAGCAGCAAAAACGCTACTCGAAACTCAAAAGCTACATTCTCGATCACAATGAGGGGCTGCCTCGAGGATAAGCTCGACTGGTAGCGCTCCCCACAAGCCCTAGTGTTGATAGTTAATTACATCTCGCTGTAACACTTAAATGTCATTTTAATAAATATAAATGGTTTTACACGATTCTCGATCATGTTGTGCACGTCCACCAGAAGGAGGTCGCAGTCCGCCCTGTGTTCCGTGCTCTAAGCGTTATCTGGATTGATGAGTAACTTGAAGTCTAACTATATTGCCGTTGATGCAGTAACCTTTGTACAAAGTACCTTGGGCATCAATTAAAAAGCACTGGAGAGGCTTGTGTTCTGTGCTCAAACCGTTATCTGGGGTGATGAGTAACTTGAAGTCTAACTATATTGCCGTTGATGCAGTAACCTTTGTACAAAGTACCTTGGGCATCAATTAAGAGCACTGAAGAGGCTTTCGCAAAAATATTTTTCCGCACCGCCTACGATAACCTTACCTAATCGCTGTGAGGTTTGTTTAGGATATATCATGAATCAGACACAAAAAACAGTTGCTTCGCTGCTAATAACAACAGCAAATCATCGAAAATGCTCTAAGTAACATAAGACTCTAGGTAACATAAGAACAGTTTCAAAAAACAAGAAGAACTCTAGGTAATATAAAAACAGTTCAAAGTCAGATCAATGGAAACTTCTTCGTGAGTCGATACAAAAGTTTTTACAGGGCACACACCTCTCAGCGCAAGTTTGTCTGTTATAGACATAATCGATCACTTGTTTAGAGTATCGGCGAGTGGGAGACTATTATATGGCATCATTTTTGTCAGTCTTTGCCTTTTTCGCCGCCTTTAGCATACTCATATTGGGCTTATTTGGACCGCAGAATAAAACTGCAGGGTAATGCTCGGCCAGATAGCAATCAAGGAGAAAGAAAGAATTGTACCAGCAGTGAGGCGAAGCAGTTCTGCTTACCTCGGATGATGATTTCCACCTGTTGCTTGTCAAATTCAGTCTTGCATTTGGCAAACGATCGACATGCGTAGTCCTGAAGACTCCTTGGCCATTCATTGAGGTAGGCGGGTGTCTTTCCCTGTTGTTGTTGTTGCTGCTGCTGTTGTTGTTGCTGCTGTTGCTGTAATGGCTGTAGCGATTCCTGTTGAAGCTGAAGTTGTTTTTGTTGTTGCTGTTGTTGTTGCTGCTGCTGCAGCTGCTGTTGTTGTTGTTGGTTGAGAATATGGTGCTGTTGCTGCTGTCGCTCAGCAGGTGAAGAGGGTCCCAATGGCGAGGGTCGCTGTTGTCCGCCTATTCCATTAGTAGACATTTTCATCGGAGGTGTTTGCATCTTGGCGTTCCCAGGTTGACCCCGAAACTGCTGGGACTGCTGTTGCTGCATTTGCATCGGATGACTTTGCTTGTGCTGCTGCTGAGACGGTGAGCCCAGTATTCCATTCATACTAGGCTTACCAATCATGCCGGAAGATCCGTTGTTAAGGTGACTACCGAGTCCCAGCTGGTGGGCCATCTCCCCACGGATGACACCTGAACACATTAAATTGATTAACCACATGAATGAGAAGATACTTCATTACACTAGCCAAAAATGCCCTGCCCAGCGAACAACAGTCAAAAATCTATAAAACCATTCGGTCAATTCGTTGTTCACTGTCGTCTCGAGTGCTATCGAACAGTAAAAATAGCAGCACTATTATTACCAGTACTACTACGGTGAGCTGTTAGAGAATATATCGGAGTCACACGGCACACTAATAAAATAAAACAACATTTGAATGACCCACTAATAAAAAGACAACTCTTAAATTAACCGATTCTATCGTATTATAAAACCCCATATTTAGCCGCGAGTAGATCCAGAAATAGAACGATAGCGGTAATCAGCGTCAAACGTTTATAATGGCCAGTAAAACTTGGTTAGTGTAGTAGATTACTATACTAAGTAATGGGCAGATACGCCTCGCGCCTTTAACTAGAAAATAAATTGAGACGGATGATTCTTGAGTGATGGCGACACTAGAAGTGGCAGATTTCCCACACGACGAAGTATGACTACTACTGTTCCGTTACTTGTTCCCTAGGCGACGGCATTAAAGGTGGAACATATAATGCGGACCGCTGATTTTCCACTGCAGTGAGAGAGAAAGATAAAGGAGTGCGCTTCTTAAGTTTCCTTTTGAATACATGTGGAGTATCTTGTGTCGTCAATACTATGGCGGAAGCTCATTCCAGGCTGCCCTGCTTAAGAACACAGGCTCTTGGCGTACGAGCATTGTATTCCATTCGTGTAGCACTGTCGTGGAATGACGAGATCACGGCTCGAATTCCTTTCTGCTTGGAACTTGTTTGGGGAATCAGTCAGTTAAGCACGCAACTAAAGCTGGTGAACACCCGATGCCGCATGCTTATTATCAGATCATTGATTGTCAGCTAAGTAGTCTACACTAGGTAAAACGTTACCTTGTCGAAGGTTGCCTAGCGGACTGCCACCGCAGGGTCGTTGCTGTTGTTGTCCGCCATTGTTGAACCTGCTAAGAGGGTGCAAAGATGGCCGATGGCGCGGACCTACTCCCCAACCCCAGGTCCCGGAACCTTGAGGCGCGTTCGGCGACGAGTACGCTGGAGGAAACGGGGCCCGCGATCCGCCCATGTCAGCGGGGAACGCTGCACGTGGACCTAGAGACCCTCCCATTTGGGGCGGCTGTAATGGGTGCTGCTGCTGCTGCTGCTGCTGTTGTTGTTGTTGTTGTTGCTGCTGCTGCTGCTGCAGTGGCTGTTGCTGCTGTTGCCACATGCAGAAAGCATTGCCGCCATTTCGTGCCCACGCAGTCGGGCTCGTTCCGGTGAAGCCGTTCGCCTCCATCGACTGAACTTGGGATGGTGGGAACGGTGTCACTGCTGGTCCCAGTACGGCCGGTCGCTGAGAGATTGTCGCCCGAGGATTCACCTAAGACAAATAGGATGTCCAAACATAAGCTTGCTTCAAATAGAGATTTTTTAAGTGTGATGAGCGTGCCCGTGGACTGGCAAGTAGCCTGGCAGAAGACGCTGCAATGTAATTGTAATCGCATGTACAATCGTATTATAAACTCATCAAATACATTAAACTGTTTTAGCATTCGGTTAGACAATCTTAGAAGCGGTGACACCATCTCCTCGTCAAAACAAACAACAACAAATTGCCAAGACAGATCGCGTAAATAACATGTTTTCGTGGCGGATGGCGAGGGCACTGAGAACTTGAAACGCTAACAGCGCAAATGTCGGCACACAATTACACTGACTATTGCATGTATCTAGGTAACGGTTTGTAAAATGTAAATTATAATGTCCCCGTGTTGGACAAAATAAAGGTGCAATTGAATTGAATTGAATAATCTACTTTTGTCTGCGTTGTTGTATTTGTTGTCCTCATCCTCATGGATTTTGTGATTGCTGTTAATGTTGGTCTATTTCCCTGTCCGAAACGTATGCTGCTATTGCCTACCTTGGCTAGCTCTTCCATCGCTTTTTCCCAGGCCTGTCGTTGAGGAGGTGGGCCCGGCGGTAGAGGCAGTTCGGCAACGTTGATATGAGCTTCCATTGTGGCTTCGCTAATCGCTGACTTCTCGCGAGTTCAGTAACACCGCGCCGTAAATAACCTGTGTCTTAGTGACAAAGTGAATTCGCACACTAGACACAAACAATCCCCACAGACAGCAGCCCTCTCGGACGTCGTACACAATGAAGCAACTGCCACTAAATTGACCTTATGCCCTAATAGAGAAATACAACGTAGCTAAGAGAGAATCGTATCGAAAACTCGATTCGCAGGTGTACACCAATACGAGAATAAAACTCTGCTGAACTCCGCCACACACATCAACTCAACTACCGTTCCGATGTATGTATGCACCAGGCAGCTTCAATCAGCACCCCTTCGCCGCCGTTTGCGTCTGCAACAAGTCACGAAATCAACAACAACAACAACAACAACAAATCCATTGAAAACGGTTGAACTATACTAAATATTGCTTCCATAATGTTTATGTATCGACACGCAAATCGTTAATCGCATACGCCCGTATTTGTGTCTGTATAAGAGTCAATCTGTATGATAAGCGAAACATTTAAATAAAAAACAAACCTCAAATTCAGCCAAGCCCATCATCGCTTGAGCCCCGACGACGTAACCTGTACTAGCAGGCAGCAAAACTTTAATCTGGTGGTAGCATGAATAAAAGACAAACAAAAAAAACCAATAAATCCGTCTTAATCATCACATGCATTTCACTCATATTGAGTATGCGTTCAAACTACGCACTATCCACGAGATCCTCGAAAACTAGCGGTGCTTACCTGCAACGACGAGGCACGTCCACTTGAGAGAGAGAGAGAGAGAGAGATGTATATATAATGACAGATATATATATCGAGAGAGAGAGAGAGAGGAGAGATACTGTCGTCGTTGTCGTCTTCGGAAATTTCTGATTACTTACTAACCATCAGAACTAATCACAGGGGGGCGTCGAGGGGTTGTACTAGACGCTGGTTATCTCCTCACGGCATCGAATCTCACCACTGCGTTCCATATAGCTAGCCTCGCTCAACCTCGCTGGCGACACGAAACGACGAAAACGAGCAGTCACTTTGTTGTTGTCGTCGTTGCTAACTGTCGTAGATTAGTTACTACTACTACTAGCAGAGAACTAGCTGTTATGATAGTTGTTGACAACACCTTCACATTCACTGAGCACACTGCCGCACGCGTCGTCGATTAAAAATTACAACAACAACAACACCAAAAACACCGCAACAAATCTAGCTACACATCTACGAACACAAGGTTCTCTTCTCGCTTGTTCATTTACACACACACACCACACAAACAGATACACACATCCACAGAGATAGGCACACACACATATACAAAAACGTACTCGACACCGCGTCTAAGTAACTTCTAAATCAATCGGATAAATATAGATATGTATGTATGTATACTAAACTAGACGAGGATGTAAATGTAACAACTCTTTACGAGACTGTTTCGATACGATTTAGATGAACCGTCCGTCCAAATCTACCGTCTAATAGATGTAGTCGTTCGTATACGGGCATAAATCAAAAACAAAAACAACGCGCCAGGCCACTGAGGTCCAAAACAGCAGCTTAAAACAGGGGCTCTCCTCCCTATTTGGTGATGGTGGTGGACAGAATGTGCCCGCCCTATTTTCGAATTCAACTAGTGCTGCAACACACTACCACCATCTATCTATCGATCTATCTATCTATCGAAAATCGATCGGAAATGTTTCCCTGCACCACTGCAAGAGGCGACGTGCACATCAATAGATCAATAGTAGTGAACAAGTTCACGATCACATCATCATTATCATTATTATGAATTGATCAATGATCATCACCAAGGACGTGTGTGTATGATCATGGAGATGGAGATCAACGAGTGTCTCTGTGTGTGTCTGCAATCACGATCTAACCGGATGAAACAATTCATCGTCGAGATGCATCACCAAACCACCGGCCGACAACGGTATTAACCAATACGACCATAACGACGACGACGACGACAACATTTTCATCATCAACGACAATAAAAACAATGGCGGTGGTAGCACCATCATCATCATCACCACATCTACGACGAAATGTTCTATGTCATTCTCACTGTCGTTTTGTCTTGATCGCACTCTGTCTCTCTATCTCTCTCTCGGTAAATCGCTCTTGTTGTTGTCGTCGTTGTTGTTACAGATTCGATCTGTCAGTGTCTCGCCAATAGCGTTAGGTAAACGCTGTTAAAACATGTGTTATTAACTACCAGTCAATAACACATGAGGTGTCGTCTATTCGGCGTTGTCCTCATGTCACATCACGTCAGGTCACGTTCAACAAACAACACCGTTGCTGCCACGCTTAATCGGCGCATGTATGTGTCCACACGAAACAGAAAGCCTGCAGCAGCAGCTGCCTGTGCCGCCGAAGATGTGCACCGTCGACGTCTGATATTTCTTCGTCGCCAAAACCCTTGTCAAACGAACGTATGCACTGCTGTGCGACGACAACAACGACGACAACGTCAACGACGAATTGTGTGAAGGATACGAAGAAAACTACAACAACTCGATTCTAATCGCTGCGCAGAGAGCATAGAACAGGTGTAGGCTGCAATAGTAGTAGGAATGGCAGCTTCAGGGGCACTGTTTTTCTGCCTAATTGGCTGACTGACTGACTGATGAGAATAATGATGTTGTTGATGACCGACCGCTTATACACTTCACGAGCAGCAGAGAACCACGGCCTGGAGTAGCTAGACAGCTAGCCAACAAGCCTTCCTATCTATCAATCTATATATCAGCAGGCTGTTTATCTCTTTTGCTGGTGGTATCTATCGATGCAGGATGGTTGTGCCTGCGTCTACGCCAGTAGTCCCCAGTTGTGAGACGACCACGAACTCTCGAACAAACCCACCACCATACCATCAAGACCACACCATCAGCAGCACAAATGCCACCACACCATCATTACAAATGCCACCACACCGTCACGAATGCCACCACAATGATCTCTAATCGTCTCACATTCGGCCCGCTGACAGCGGCAACCTATCCGCTGCTTTGCCGACCTGTTACAATCCTGTTCTTAATATAAGTGTGTGCCTGTCTGTTCTTGGCTTTGTGTCTCTCAAGTAGTAAGTCTGTATTGTCGCCTTTTATGGTAGAGCAGTTTTTTTTCCGGTAAACACTGCGCTTTAGCAGCAACGGCTGCTGCTGCTTGAGAGAGTGAGAGTGGACGGCTGAATCGGCCACTCGCGCCGCCAGTTTAGCGGACAAAACGTACCACACACAGTCTTAAGATGGCGGCGCCAAAAAACACCACAGTCGCCGTCCGTTTAACGGTAGGAGCAGGGGCGGCACGACCGAATACGGCTTTTTATATTATTATTTTATGTATATATATTTATAAATTTATATATATATATATATATATATATATATATATATATAAATTTATATATATATTTAGATTCGGCGATTTATATATATATATATAAATTATTTATACGGATTGATCCTTCTAACTCTGCAATTGAATAATAAATATTTGTATACAATTATATAAAATAAAAAATAAATATATATATATAGTAACCAGCATTTGGTTAGTACACATTTGTATTGCAACCGTCTTACATCACTTTCGTCATCACTAACGCTCTTGTACACTGTTCAGGACGTGATACAAATCACACGATTCTTCTCATAGCTTGCATTTGCACTAGGTCGCCATTTAGTGAAACCCATTTCGTGTAAATAGATTCAGATGAAATCATGTATTCGCTAACAAAGTACCTGCTTTTGCAACATGTACCCTTCCAGCAGGTTAGTAGTCATCGCTTTAGTCGCATAAAAGCGTCTGTTAAAATCCGCAAACTTATATACACATTCAGTTTTGTTGGATAAATGGGGCCATATGGCCTGTATTCCGTAAGTAGCGGTCGATGCAACCTTTAAATTAAAAAGACTGAGCGCGACGTCTAGCGACACAACTGATGAGGCACTGGGATACTATAAAATGACAAAATGCCCTTGCGACCTCTTTTCTCAACTTGTTTGGCAAAAGTAATCCTTGCGTTGAAAAGACTACTTCAAGGTATGAAAAATGCAGGAAAAAAAAATATATATGTATATTTATATATGTATATATATATATATATATAAATGAATGTTGTTAATAAAAATATTAATGTTGATCTCAAGCGAAATCCGTCTTTTCCGGTGGGCCTGCCTTTGCGGCGAAATTTCATTGCTTTAGTTTTTGATACATTTATCACTAGAGAGTAAAGGTCAACAAACGTTTGCAGTGATGTAAGCGTTCGCTGTCAGCTGCAGGTGAAATCGCTTACCAATTACCGAGAATAACAACGGACCGAGGTTATCGCTTTGTACGACCCTGTAGTCTGGACAATTGAAATGCGCTTCTTTTGCCCGTTGTCGAGGCGGGTGCAGAGCCCTTCTGTAGAATAGCCTGTGATAGCTTTAGCATGACCACGGGGACACAGCTAATTTCTCGAGGGTTATTGTTCGTTATGCTGTATCGAAAGCCGTCTGAAGGTCTACAGAAGACAGCAGAGAGAAAGCTTCGTTTACCTCGGAGTGCCATTTGAAGGCGCAAGCCGTCACTGTCAATCTCCTTCGCCTAAACGGTGTTGCTGCTTTGGCAAGCCCCGAGAACTTTCTAAGAAATCTTCCAGCCGATCAATTCAGATATACCTTTGTAATTGACGATCTTCTTTGCTACGCCGCGGTATGATGAAGCTGTCAAGGGATCCCCTGTTCCTTTCGGTATTTTCTTCTTTAGTCAGACAGGTAGGACGTCTTCACGACTTTGTTGGAGAGAGAGAGAGCACCGAGGCAAGGAGCCAGAACAATCGTCTGTCGCAGATATTCGTTCCGAACGAGGTTCCGAACCCAGAGACTTTCCTGGCGGCGCCTTCATTATTACATCCGCTACCTCCGAAATACCATTATGGTGAGCCAACTCCGGGTTTCGGTTGTCCTCGGACATGGGGTACAGCTGGAGGCCGTAGAAGAGCTTGCGAACTGTGTGCGTGTCGAAAATAACTATCTAGCATTTCAGGTGACACTGTTGGAAGGCTGTTGGAAGCATAACCATTTGTACGCATGACGCTGAGAAGCTCGTTTTGTATTTGTACCTTTTGCTCCAGTTTAGCTTCCCGCGTCGCCTTTTTCTAAATCTGACTGACATTCGTATACAGGGAGGCCATTTCCGGGCGACTTTTTGCGCTAGGATATACGTCTGAAGCACAGAGTGTTTTAGAGACCGGCATTCTTGCGGTAAAGTAAAGGTAAACCGCTCACCATACCGGTTCACTAATAATTTAGTTAATTTGGGGCATACTGTCAGTCGCGCTCGCTCGCCGCCAATGGATAATTAGCATACGGTCTGCAGATGACAAACAGCGTGCTTCAGAGATTGCAGGTGTTGTACGAGGTCAAACTTAAAATGGCTAGGGATACCTACTACGAAGAGAAAATTCGCCGCTGTCCTTGACCGTTCTGCCAAGTTCTGTGATTTCTTTAATGAAACCTGCGGCTGTAACATGCCTGGTAAATTCCACTCTAAACGTATTGACATCTTAGCCTTCTTTGTCTAGCTGCCGTATTCGATATTTCAGTTGAAACGGGCGTGTTTCTAGAACGCCTCAACGACGACAACTGCGGTGGCTCCGCTCTATAAGTGTAAGGGCAAAAGGGACCAACCTGGTAACTACTGGCCGATATCCTTTGTGTCTTTCGTCTTAAAAGTAAGTCTGAAAAGCTTGCTAAACAACAGCTAGACAGTCATTCAAACGATTTAAACCTTTTCCCTCTCTAACAATCGATTCGGTTTTAGGCACGATTAACTGAGCTGGCATTAGGACATAATGCCTGGTGGGAGATCGTTAGAGCTATGGAGGATGGAAATATGAGACTTGGTGCATTTCTTGGCGTAGCTAAAGCGTTTGACTTCCTCGATTACTCTATATTTCTTAAGATGCTCCATCACTGCTGGGCTGCGCACTAAGAGTAACATCTTGGTTTGGATCGTATCATAGTTTTTTTTTTGTTCTGGGAGGTTTCGGGAATGCATGATGCACATGCGCCACTAGCAGCCTGCGTGACTAGTGTGAGACTCGCAAACCCACTAAACCCGGATTCCTCCCCCCCCCCCCCAGGCTCGGTATTACTTTGACATTACATCGAAAGGATCGTATCATAGTGAACGATGACAACTTGTGGTGGTCCACCGGCGCGCCTCAGGGATCGGTTCTTGGATTCTCCCTTTATCGTCATCACCTGCATGATTTTTTTTTATTTTGTCTGGTAAGGCGTCGAGAGATACGTAGATGCAGCCCAATCGTCTATGCAGACGACGCCACTATTCTGTTCCGTGTCTCACCCTCCCAATTATCCAATAATACGCATAATATTCAGCACATTGAAACCGGTATTAAGAAGGCCATATTGTTTTTCAAAAATTTGGTCTTGTCGTCAACTTGACGAAGACGACACTCGTTTTTTTACCACGGCCCACAACGGGCATCGAGACAAAAGTTCAAAACTGGTAATAAATCCCTCCGAGTAGGCGGCTCTGCTATCCCTCTCAGCTCAGAGACAAAATGCCTTGGGGTTGTGCTACACGAGCATATGAAATGGGACAGTCAAGTGAGGTCCGCGGGGCCTTCTAGTATGCGTTTACAAAGCGTATGGAGTCAAATCTTAGTCTACATAATTACTTTTTGGGGCGTTACGTATTCAACGACAAACTTAGGGGCGTCATAAATAACGTGATTAGAGCCATAATTGGCCTTCCTCGTCGCACGGGTGTGACTCCGTGGTACTCCAGGCTCGGGCTTCTTAAGCTTGATCAACTGATACGTTTAAAGTTAGCGGTACTAACCTATAAGGTGCAAAACCATGGAATTCCTTCAAATTGTGCTCCCGACTTCGCCCTAACCCCAGTACGGTCGCAGCGCTACAGAGGCCAACTCAGGGCGACAAGGTTCTGACTCATCCTTATTCGGCACTCCCTGGCCTACATGCTGTCCACCATTTGAGCGCTTCGAAATGCACGCCGGACCGTTGTTTTTAAACGTCATCTTCTCTTGCAGCTAAAGAGCGACGAACCACGTGACTCGCAGTGAAATGTTTTAAACTTCTATTGTTATATAGGTCTTAAACTTGGTATGGGTTAGGTTTTGAACATGTATTGTGTTTTTTTTAAAAATTTCAAAATCAAATCATTTAGTCAATGTTTCATTCATCGTTAACGGTGGGAACATAACAATTGGGTTCCTGCGAACGTGTGCACCTGTACGAAGGGCCCAGTGTAAGGACCAGCCATCTCTGGAGGGTTCCCCGAACCGGGGCCGCATCTTCCTGTCGCGCTGTCTGACAAAATGGCTCGATCGCCTATCTCCGCTGGCTAGCATTAGTTGCTTCCTGATCTTCTGTAGCAAACCGCGAGCGAATGGCCCCGGCCCGCCAAGGGTATCGAAGGCAAGCAACTAAAGCCCGATGGTACTTATACTCAATTTTGTTGTTTTAATGCTTACGCACTGTTCATTTCTACATATACCCATACTTGTGTATATTTTGAACGAAAGTTGACAGATTGCCAACGTGTTGGGCCCTCATAAACGTCAATAAAGCCTGATTGATTGATTTTTCGGAGCTTGTTCGGTTGAGGGCGCACGCTGTACAGTATAAAAATTCGTATTTGGGTTACATAGGCTTTGACATTCAGCGGTCTAGGTATAGGGAGAACCTCTGGCGATAGCTTCAGTAAACGGGTTAGGCCAATCGTAGCGTTTAACCGTTGCCGCCTGCGGCCTGCTGCTTGATGATGTACTGTGAGCGCCATTGCAACTGGAAGGTGTCGTTTGGTACAGAAGGCCATAGTGTTTATTTGCGGAATGTTGTATATGATTTTATCATGCTGCTTGGCGTTCGCATTAAATATATATATCGTCGACCTTCCTTGCAAAGCTACATGGGCATATTTCTCGGCTGTGAAGACCACCAACATTCTGCGGGACGCTAGCGTGCTGATAAGTGCAGCTGTTACTGATGCAACGTTGTCCGTTTTATCGATGGGACAGTTAAGGTCCTCGCGAGGCACAGTGGTCTTGTTAAGCTCCACTTTCTCCAAGCAATACGCTGGAAATTCCAACGGTGGATTGACACTTTACTTAAGTTGCTCAAAAACGCGATTAGAATTTTAACTGAAATGGTTGTGAATAGTGAATAATACTTGGCGTTTCGGCCCGCTATAGTTGGCTCCTTCTTATGTTGTCCGATAGTTTTCGACTGAGTACCAATATGGGAAATCGTTTTCAGGCGGTAAGGTGTCTGGGTTTGGTGTTAGATGAGCATTTCATCTGGCATTCTCACATACATCTATTGATGCAAAGTGCTATGCCGTCATTGCAACTTTACAGCGGTACGGTAGACAGGAGTTCCAATTGAGGCCCTTTTTACTGTGTGCAATGTCCTGTTTTATGTACTATATGTTCTATGGTATCCTGCTGTGGGGTTGTGGGTAAACAAGAAGATACAGGGTTCACTTTTCAAAAGGTTTAGGTTATTCAACATGATGCACTTCGTGTTGTCTTCTCCTACCGACGGCGCTACGAGTAAGTTAGTTTTATCTGCTCGCTAACGATGGCCTTTTACCAGTCTCAAAAATATATATGTCCTTAGAGCGGCCACGCTTACCTACAATACCTCGTGTGGTTTACTAACGGCGAATATAGTATTTCCGGCGGCTGTAAAGTGCAACAGTATTTGTAGTACCACAGACCACAAAACTCAGGTCTCATTATTTGTCGCGTACATGGAGCGCGCTACTTAACCGCATAAGATCTCTCCCCTCTGTGAGTGTTTTTGGACGGCCGACAAAACAACATCTTGCTTTCGGCTCTGGTATAACAGACCGATGGGGTATTGGCAGGCGTTGCGAAGTGATAAGCTGTGGAAATGTTAGCTGATTCGTGAATCATAGGCGCCACCCAACGAGGGGCAATAAAGTTTTGTTGAATGTAGTTTGTTGGTGCAATGCCGTGTCACACTGAGGAGCAGGATTACTTATTTGATATTTACATACTTGTATATATGACGATGCGACAGTATGAATCACTTTATTTTTCAAAATCGAATTCTTTTTGAAAACTTAAGCATTTGCAATGCAGTTTTGCAAGTGAAGAATCACTGTCTACAAAAACAGATCGGGAATAGCTTCCGATGGACCGGAGTACATTATATTTATGGAGCTTCCTGTGTACGAGTGCATATCGACAAGTTTAGGTACTTAGAATTAAAAAAATGAACCGAAACGAGCAAGGTCTTCCGATATGTTCCGCTTAGAAGCGCCAAGGCCAAATTACGCGGCGTTTATTGTTTGAATTTGCTTTAAAAAACTGCAAAAAACTGCGATCTTTGAGGAGCCGAAAATAAAGAAACAACGAATCTGCATTAAGTTCTGCCTTACAAACCTTACAAATTTGTGGAAAGGTCACGAAGTGCTTATAGTGATTAAGCATAGTTCCGAAACACTGCATATATATATATATATATATATATATATATATATATATTAGGTAAGTCAAAAAGTTCGTCGGCTTTCTGGGACCACATTTTTGAAATTCCCGCGCTCTGCAGCAGGGCCGCCTGAGAGTGCGGCTGGATGTTTACATTCAGGAGCAGACCCATGGCGGCGCGACGGTATACCGGTTCCAACTTTACCGCTTCGTTTGCGGAATTGGCAGCTGTTTGCAATTGAGGACAAAAATACGCATTTTCGACACATTATGTTGTTCTCCTACCGTGAAGGCATAAGTGCAGCGCAAACAACCCGGAGGATATGTGCAGTCTATGGCGAAAACGCAGTACACAAATCCACAGTCGAAAAGCGATTCGCCCGTTTCAAAGCTGGAAACTTCAATCTCGAAGATGAACCGAGGTCAGGACGACCCAATGTTGTGGAGACCGACGAAGTCATAAGCCTGGTTACTTCGAACCCAGGTTTGACCATAAAAGAAATTGAAGATGTAACGGGAGTCTCCCACGGAACCGTTTGGAATCGCCTCCTTGATGCAGGTTTTTCGTGCAAGCGGAATATCTGGCTACCACACGACCTCAATGATAGGCAGCTTGAAGGGCGAGTCGATACCTGTCACGCACTCCTCCGGAAGAACTCGAATGAGCCATTTCTGAGGAGATTGATAACCGGCGATGAAAAATGGATACTCTACAGAAACGTAACACAGAAAAGAAGTTGGGTCCCAAGAGGTTCTTAGGCCGCAGCTATCCCTAAACCCGAAATTCATCAGAAGAAGATTATGCTGTGCTGCTGGTAAGACTGTAAGGGCGTCGTGTATTTTGAGCTGCTTCCAATGGGTTAGACGATCAACTCCGTCGTCTACTGCAGACAACTCGAAGATTTGAAGGCTGCAGTAGCAACGAAGCGCCCGGAATTGTCAAACAAGTGGGGCGTCACTTTTCAACATGATAAGGCGACACCACACAAAAGTTTGGCCACCCGGAAAAAAATGGCGGAGTTTGACTGGGATGTGCTGCCGCACCCAGCTTATAGGCCCGACCTCGCACCATCTGATTATCACTTGTTCAGGTCTCTCCAGAACTCCCTTGATGGCACAACATTTGAATCTTTGGAGGCTATAAAAAATCACCTCACTCAGTATTTCGACGAGAAGGACAAGACGTTCTGGGAGAAAGGAATCATGGATCTACCGAGGCGATGGGCGAAGGTTATCGAACAAAACGGTCAATATATCATTGAATAAAAATACTGTTGTCTGCATAAATAAGGCTCTTTAAAATCGGGTAAAAAAGCCGACGAACTTTTTGACTTACCTAATATATACACATGATACCGCCGATTTCGCGAAGGACGTGAAGAGACCGCGGATGACCCGCATTCGGGAAGGTTATCGACGTCAATAACAAAAGAAAATGCTGAAAAAGTTCGTGATATCGCACTCAACAATCATCGAAGAACTACTACGGAGATACCTGAGAAACTGGAGATATTTTATGAATCAGTTTTTTTTTGTCCACAGTACATATATTTATTTATATAACTTTATGGATCAGTTGTAAGAGTCTTAACCGATATCCGTTGTAAGAGTCTTAACCGATAGCGACGGTCAATAGAGAGTACTACCGCGAAACGTTAAGAAGATTGCGGTTTCCGAAGGATCTCAAACTGCTTACGAACTTCCAGGCACAAAAGAATTCTCTGCAGTAGTCCTTTTCCAAGTGAAAGGATGATGCCATAGCCTCTATCAGGGCGTCCTCTGCTTCTTCAGAGAGCTCCTCGTGGACGTCCGTCATTCGACTCATGATGAATGCAACCAGGTCAAAGACTTGTTTTCTGTCTTCGTCGGTGAAAGGGATAAAGGAGCTCCTCTCATCGTCGCTGTTCGAGTCAATCTGCAATCGCGCCAAGTCGACTTCATCCGCGTCTACGTCGAGCAATCCAGGGTCCGCGTCTACGTCGAGCAATCCAGGGTCCGCATCTGGTGGCAGAAGATGTCCGGCTTCTATGAGACTGTGTTCATCTACCTTCTCCGGCGTCTTGTCCTCCTTCGAAGCCATCTTGATTGGGGTGTTGTACGCTGTGTTTTAACTGGCCAACGCTGGATGAACGCTCTCGTCTCGTCACAACCCAACAAACACTGTTGCTTGCGTTACAGCAGCTCCAGGGGGGACACTGGCTGTCTGTGTGACTCATTGATGAGGCGGACGACAGTGTCCCTTGCTTCCTCCGCAGCCGCTGCGCGTCAAAGCCGCCATCCCCGGGTGAGTCAGAGCCGGCCCGTTGCTGTACCGTGATATAGATGTGTGCGCGCCGGTTAGACTAGGTGTGTGTTCTTCGATGTAATGCCAAAGTAATACCCTAAGCCTGGGGGGGGGGGGAGGAATCCGGGTTTAGTGGGTTTGCGAGTCTCACACTAGTCACGCAGGCCGCTAGTGGCGCATGTGCATCATGCATTCCCGAAACCTCCCATAACAAAAAAAAAGGCTAGGTGTGTGTTATATATTATATATATAAACATATATGTCGTTATGTAAACAGACCCCGCCGTCTGTGTAGTGAGAACGAATGGTGAGCTCCACCAGTATCGAGAAATAAATACGAAACTGAGTGTTCTATTATTCTTGATATATATTTGTTCTCGTTCCGCATTAGTTCTGTAACAGCATCACTCAAACAAGCCCACCTCCACCACAGCATCACAATTGCCAACACACCATCACAATTGCCGCCACACCATTGCAATTGCCACCACACCATCACAATTGCCGCCATACCATTACAAATGCCACCACAATGATAGGGATCGTCTCACATTCGGCCTGCTTCGGCCTGCTGATAGCAGCAACCTATCCGCTAGAACGTTTTTTTTGTGTTTGTGGGGTTCGGGAAGATTACTTAATGCACACCCAGCGCAGATGTGGAAAAGAAAAAAATAACAAAAAGTCCCCGATGGAAGTCTGGAGTTACCCTACACTAAAAACCACTAGTGTTACAAACAAACAAAATCTGCGGAACGAGAACAAATATATATAAATATATATATATATATATATATATATATATATATATATATATATCGAGTATTGCACAACACACAGTTTCGTATTTATTCTTAATAATGATCTTGGCCGCGTGGGTTGGGCTCCTACTTGTTCTCATGTAACAGAGACCGGGTCTGCTACTCGTTGGTACATAAATAATGTTAAAATCCGCAAACTTATATACACATTCAGTTTTGCATATGGCCTGTATTCCGTAAGTAGCGGTCGATGCAACCTTTAAATTAAAAAGACTGAGCGCGACGTCCAGCGATACAACTGATGAGGCACTGGGATACTATGAAATGACAAAATGCTCTTGCGACCTTTTTTCTCAACTTGTTTGGCAAAAGGACTCCTTGCGTTGAAAAGACTACTCCAAGGTATGAAAAATGCAGAGAAAAAAAAATATATATATATATATTAATGTTGATCTCAAGCGAAATCCGTCTTTTACGGCGGGCCTGCCTTTGTGGCGAAATTTAATTGCTTTAGTTTTTGATACATTTATCACTAGAGAGTTAAGATCAATACACTTTGGCAGTGATGTAAGCGTTTGCAAGCTGCAGGTGAAATAGCTTACCAATTACCGAGAACAACAGTGGACCGAGGTTATCGCTTTGTACGACCCTGTAGTCTGGACAATTGGAATGCGCTTCTTTTCCCCGTTGTCGAGGCGGGTCCAGAGCCCTTCTGTAGAATAGCCTGTGATAGCTTTAGCATGACCGCGGGGACACAGCTAATTTCTCGAGGGTTATTGTTCGTTATGCTGTATCGAAAGCCGTCTGAAGGTCTACGGAAGACAGCAGAGAGAAAGCTTCGTTTACCTCGGAGTGCCATTTGAAGGCGCAAGCCGTCACTGTCAATCTCCTTCGCCTAAACCGTGTTGCTGCTTTGGCAAGCCCCGAGCACTTTCTAAGAAATCTTCTAGCCGATCAATTCAGATATACCTTTGTAATTGACGCTCTTCTTCTTTGCTACGCCGCGGTATGATGAAGCTGTCAAGGGATCCCCTGTTCCTTTCGGTATTTTCTTCTTCAGTCAGACAGGTAGGACGTCTTCACGACTTCGTTGGAGAGAGAGGGCGCCGAGGCAAGGAGCCAGAACAATCGCCTGTCGCAGATATTCGTTCCGAACGAGGTCTATACCCAGAGCTTTTCCTGGCGGCATCTTTATTATTACATCCGCTACCTCCGAAATACCATTATGGTGAGCCAACTCCGGGTTTCGGTTGTCCTTGGACACGGGGTACAGCTGGAGGCCGTAGAAGAGCTTGCGAACTGTGTGCGTGTCGAAAATAACTATCTAGCATTTCAGGTGACACTGTTGGAAGGCTGTTGGAAGCATAACCATTTGTACGCATGACGCTGAGAAGCTCGTTTCGTATTTGTACCTTTTGCTCCAGTTTAGCTTCCCGCGTCGTCTTTTTCTAAATCTGACTGACACTCGTATACAGGGAGGCCATTTTCGGGCGACTTTTTGCGCTAGGATATACGTCTGAAGCACAGAGTGTTTTAGAGACCGGCATTCTTGCGGTAAAGTAAAGGTAAACCGCTCACCATACCGGTTCACTAATAATTTAGTTAATTTGGGGCATACTGTCGATCGCGCTCGCTCGCCGCCAATAGATTATTGGCATACGGTCTGCAGATGACAAACAGCGTGCTTCAGAGGTTGCAGGTTTTGTACGAGGCCGAACCTAAAATGTAGCTAGAGATACCTACTACAAAGAGAAAATTTGCCGCTGTCCTTGACAACCCTGCCAAGCTCTGGGGTTTCTTTAATGAAACCTGCGGCTGTGGCAGGAAGTCTGGAGCGGTGCCAAGCCGACTACTGGTCGAAGACAGGGAGGTGGAGGAGGTCTAGGAGATTGTGGACGAACGTGGCTGGTAAATTCCACTTTAAACGTATTGACATCTTAGCCTTCTTAGTCTAGCTGCCGTATTCAATATTTCAGTTGAAACGGGCGTGTTTCTAGAACGCCTCAACAACGACAACTGCGGTGACTCCGCTCTATAAGTGTAAGGGCAAAAAGGATCAACCTGGTAACTAGTGGCCGATATCCTTTGTGTCTTTCGTCGTAAAAGTAAGTCTGAAAAGCTTGCTAAACAACTAGTGCTAGAAAGTCATTTAAATGATTAACACTTTTTCTCTAACAATCGATTCGGTTTTTGGCACGATCAACTGAGTTGGCATTAGGACATATCTGGTGAGAGATCGTTAGAGCTGTGGAGAACAGAAATATGAGCCTTGGTGCATTTCTTCACCAACTAGCCACCAGCCAAAGCGTTCGGCTTCCTGAACTCTACTCAATATTTCTTAAAATGCTCCATTAACTGGGCTGCCCACTAGGAGTAACATCTTGGTTTAAATCGTATCACCGTGGACTAAGACAATTTGTAGATGTTTTAGGGTTCGTGACGGGAATTGTTTCCATTGGCGCGCCTCAGGGATCGGTTCTTGGATTCTCTCTTTATCGTCATCACCTGCATGAATTTCGTCTTGCAGGGCGTCGAGAGATACGTAGATGCAGCCCAATCGTCTATGCAGACGACGCCACTATTTTGTTCCATGTCTCACTCTCTCAATTATCCAATAATACGCATAATATTCAGCACGTTGAAACCGGTACTGAGAAAATTTGGTCTTGTCGTCAACTTGACGAAGACGACACTCGTTTTTTACCACGGCCCGCAACGGGCATCGAGACAAAAGTTCAAAACTGGTGATAAATCCCTCCAAGTAGGCGGCTCTGCTATCCCTCTCAGCTTAGAGACAAAATGGCTTGGGATTGTGCTACACGAGCATATGAAATGGGACAGTCAAGTGAGGTCAAGTCTGCTACGCCGTGGTGGCCTCACTCGTGCGTTTAAAGAGAGCCAAGGCTTTGCCGGGCCTTCTACGCGTTTACAAAGCGTATGGAGTCAACTCTTAGTCTACATAATTACTTTTTAGGGCGCCACGTATTCAACAACGCTAGACAAACTCAGGGGCGTCATAAATAACGTGATTAGAGCCATAATTGGCTTTCCTCGTCGCACGGGTGTGACTCCGTGGTACTTCAGGCTTGGGCTTCTTGAGCTTGATCAACTGATACGTTTAAAGTTAGCGGTACTAACCTATAAGCAAACCATGGAATTCCTTCAAATTGTTCTCCCGACTTTGCCCTAACCCCAGTACGGTCGCAGCGCTACAAAGGCCAACTCAGGGCGACAAGGTTCTGACTCACCCTTATTCGGCACTCCCTGGCCTACATGCTGTCCACCATTTAAAACGAGCTACCATTAGCGCTTCGAAATGCACGCCGGACCGTTGTTTTTATACGTCATCTTCTCTTGCAGCTAAAGAGCGACGAACCACGTGACTCGCAGTGAAATGTTTTAAACTTATATTGTTATATAGCTCTTAAAGTTGGTATGGGTTAGGTTTTGAACTTGTATTGAGTTTTTTTTTCAGATTAATAAAATAAAATCATTTATTCAATGTTTCATTCATCATTAACGGTGGGAATATAACAATTAGGTTCCTGCGAACGTGTGCACCTGTACGAAGGGCCCAGTGTAAGGACCAGCCATCTCTGGAGGGTTCCCCAAACCGGGGCCGCATTTTCCTGTCGCGCTGTCTGACAAAATGGCTCGATCGCCTATCTCCGCTGGCTAGCATTAGTTGCTTCCTGACCTTCTGTAGCAAACCGCGAGCGAATGGCCCCGGCCCGCCAAGGGTATCGAAGGCAAGCAACTAAAGCCCGATGGTACTTATACTCAATTTTGTTGTTTTAATGCTTACGCACTGTTCATTTGTACATATACCCATACTTGTGTATTTTTTGAACGAAAGTTGACAGATTGCCAACGTGTTGGGCCGTCATAAACGTCAATAAAACTTGATTGATTGATTGCGTATACCAACGGATTTTTCGGAGCTTGTTCGGTTGAGGGCGCACGCTGTACAGTATAAAAATTCGTATTTGTGTTACATAGGCTTTGACATTCAGCGGGTTAGGTCCTCTGGCAATAGCTCCAGTAAACGGGTTAGGCCAATCGTAGCGTTTAACCGTTGCCGCCTGCGGCCTGCTGCTTGATGATGTACTGTGAGCGCCATTGCAACTGGAAGGTGTCGTTTGGTACAGAAAGCCATAGTGTTTATTTGCGGACCTTAGGCCGCGAGGCGCAGTGGTCTTGTCAAGCTCCACTTTATCCAAGCAATACACTGGAAATTCCAACGGTGGATTGACACCTTACTTAAGTTGCTCAAAAACGCGATTAGAATTTTTAATAAATTGGTTGTGAATAGTAAATAATACTTGGCGTTTCGGCCCGCTAGAGTTGGCTCCTTCTTATGTTGTCCGATAGTTTTCGACTGAGTACCAATACGGGAAATCGTTTTCAGGCGGTAAGGTGTCTGGGTTTGGTGTTAGATGAGCATTTCATCTGGCATTCTTACATACATCTATTGATGCAAAGTGCTATGCCGTTATTGCAACTCTACAGCGGTACGGTAGACAGGAGTTTCAATTGAGGCCCTTTTTACTGTCTGCAATGCCCAGTTTTATGTATTCTATGTTCTATGGTATCCTGCTGTGGGGTTGTGGGTAAACAAGAAGATGCAGGGTTCACTTTTCGAAAGGTTTAGGTTATTCAACATGATGCACTTCGTGTTGTCTTCTCCTACCGACGGCGCTACGAGTAAGTTAGTTTTATCTGCTCGCTAACGATGGCCTTTTACCAGTCTCAAAAATATATATATATATCCTTAGAGCGGCCACGCTTACCTACAATACCTCGTGTGGTTTACTAACGGCGAATATAGTATTTCCGGCGGCTGCAAAGTGCAACAGTATTTGTGGTACCACAGACCACAAAACTCAGGTCTCATTATTTGTCGCGTACATGGAGCGCGCTACTTAACCGCATAAGATCTCTCCCCTCTGTGAGTGTTTTTGGACGGCCAACAAAATAACATCTTGCTTTCGGCTCTGGTATAACAGACCGATGGGGTATTGGCAGGCGTTGCGAAGTGATAAGCTGTGGAAATGTTAGCTGATTCGTGAATCGTAGGCGCCACCCAACGAGGGGCAATAAAGTTTTGTTGAATGTAGTTTGTTGGTGCAATGCCGTGTCACACTGAGGAGCAGGATTACTTATTTGCTATGTACATACTTGTATATATGACCATGCGACAGTGTGAATCACTTTATTTGTCAAAATCTAATTATTTTTGAAAACTTAAGCATTTGCAATGCAGTTTTGCAAGTGAAGAATCACTGTCTACAAAAACAGATCGGGAATAGCTTCCGATGGACCGGAGTACATTATATTTATGGAGCTTCCTGTGTACGAGTGCGGATCGGCAAGTTTAAGTACTTAGAATTAAAAAATGAACCGAAACAACCAAGGTCTTCCGATATGTTCCGCTTAGAAGCACCAAGGCCAAATTACGCGGCGTTTATTGCTTGAATTTGCTTTAACGAACTGAAAAAACTGCGATCTTTGAGGAGCCGAAAATGGAGAAACAACGAATCTGCATTAAGTTCTGCCTTACAAACCAAATCTTGTGTTCTGAATTTGTGGAAAGGTCACAAAGTTCTTATAGTGATTAAGCATAGTTCCGAAACACTGCATATATATACATGATACCGCCGATTTCGCGAAGGACGTGAGGAGACCGCGGTTGACCTGCATTCGGGAAGGTTTTCGACGTCAATAACAAAAGAAAATGCTGAAAAAGTTCGAGATATCGCACTCAACAATCATCGAAAAACTACCACGGAGATACCTGAGAAACTGGAGATATTTTATGGATCAGTTTTTTTTGTCCACAGTGCATATATTTATTTATATAACATTATGGATCAGTTGTAACAGTCTTAACCGATTTTGTATGTACCAGAAGACCGGCAGCGACGGTCAATAGAGAGTACTACCGTGAAACGTTAAGAAGATTGCGGTTCCCGAAGGATCTCGAACAGCTTAGGACCATGTATACTTACTATGATCTTCCAGGCACAAAAGAATCCTCTGCAGTAGTCCTTTTCCAAGTGAAAGGATGATGCCATAGCCTCTATCAGGGCGTCCTCTGCTTCTTCAGAGAGCTCCTCGTGGACATCCGTCATTCGACTGATGATGAATGCATTCAGGTCCGCGACTTTTTTTCTGTCTTCCTCGGTGGAAGGGCCAAAGGAGCTCCTCTCATCGTCGCTGTTCGAGTCAATCTGCAATCCCGCCAAGTCGACTTCATCCGCGTCTACGTCGAGCAATGCAGGGTCCACATCTGGTGGCAGAAGATGTCCGGCTTCTATAAGACTGTGTTCATCTACCTTCTCCGGCGTCTTGTCCTCCTTTGGAGCCATCTTGATTGGGGTGTTGTACGCTGTGTCTTAACTGGCCGACGCTGGATGAACGCTCTCGTCTCGTCACAACCCAACAAGCACTGTTGCTTGCGTTACAGCAGCTCCAGGGACACTGACTGTCTGTGTGACTCATTGATGAGGCGGACGACAGTGTCTCTTGCTTCTTCCGCAGCCGCTGCGCGTCTGGGGCGCCATCCCCGGGTGAGTCAGAGCCGGCCCGTTGCTGTACCGTGATATAGATGTGTGAGCGTAGGTTAGACTAGGTGTGTGTTCTTCGATGTAATGCCAAAGTAATACCGAGCCTGGGGGGGTGGGGACGAATCCGGGTTTAGTGGGTTTGCGAGTCTCACACTAGTCACGCAGGCTGCTAGTGGCGCATGTGCATCATGCATTCCCGAAACCTCCCAGAACAAAACAAAAAAAAGGCTAGGTGTGTGTTATATATTATATTTATAAATATATATGTCGTTATGTAAACAGACCCCGCCGTCCGTGTAGTGAGAACGAATGTGAGCCCCACCCACGCGAGCAAGACCAGTATCGAGAAATAAATACGAAACTGAGTGTTCTACTATTCATGATATATATTTGTTCTCGTTCCGCATTAGTTCTATAACAGCACCACTCAAATAAGCCCACCTCCACCACAGCATCACAATTGCCACCACAGCATCACAATTGCCACCACACCATCACAATTGCCACCACACCATCACAAATGCCTGCTTCGGCCTGCTGATAGCAGCAACCTATCCGCTAGAAAGTTTTTTTTTTGTGTGTGTGAGGTTCGGGAAGATGCACACCCAGCGCAGATGTGGAAAAGAAAACAAGAACAAAAAATTCCCCGATGGAAGTCTGGAGTTACCCTACACTAAAAAACACTAGTGTTACAAGCTAATCTGCGGAACGAGAACATATATATATATATATATATATATATATATAGAGCATTGCACAACACACAGATCCGTAATTATTCTTAATACTGATCTTGGCCGCGTGGGTTGGGCTCCTACTTGTTCTCATGTAACAGAGACCGGGTCTGCTACTCGTTGATACATAAATAATACTACACTTCTAACACACCACAGCGCGCTCTGACGCACCCCTGGCTGGCGGCTCTGATGTGTAGCGCGGTGCCTGCCCTCGGACGCCCCCGGCGGTGAATCGTATCGGCCCCCAGACCCCCCAGGCTTCGGTACTGTTTGCTAGTTCAAGTCATCAAGTCCTCCTCAAGTCATAGTCAAGGACATCCTCGAAGTACTGCCTACTCAGTTCCGAACCCTGGGGGGGGGGAATATATGAGAGGATGTAAGGTTTTTAGTGGGTAAACCCAGACCAGACCGAGGAGTCCCACACTACCCAGACTACCGGTTGTTGCTTATCCCACCCAGGCCTACCTTTCATCCTGAACTACTCAAGAAAAAAATATTCTTGTTCTTTCCTCCTAGCAATGGAGGAACGCCTTTCATCGTCGAGGCGGGTTTTCTCTCTCATGATCCAAGTCAAGGTATGAGGCTCCCACTCTCCTCATGTTGACGTCATTATTGAGGTTATAATAGTCTTTGTATGGACTGCAGCAAGTGTATACGTGGAGAACCGGCGAAGGTGCAAGAGTACTGGGCACCCTGCGATCGTGTGGTCCACATCGTTTTGGTGCCCCGGTTGGACACAGTACGCAGATGTCTAAGTGGGACTTTCCTATCCTCATCATATATGTCAAATTGACCGTGTCCCGCAACGGCCTGCGGTGCACGTTGTCCTTGGTGGTGATGATGATGATGCCGATACTCTGGATGTAGCGCAGTCCGTGGACGATGGTGCACATGCCCTATTGTCATCAGCACGCAGCCTAGCGGTCTCCTTGGTCGCCACGTTGCACGTTAAATTGGATGCTTGCTTGGCTTACTGACGTCGTCAGTTGTCGGTGCTGTAGGTCGTTGACGTTTAAGTTGGCTTGAGTGGTTGGTCGGCCTGCTGACGTCATAATTGGCTGTTGGCGTCTCAGTGACTACGCTGTGGTTGGCTTCTGTTATTACGCTGTGGTTGGCTTCTGTTATTACGCTGTGGTAGGCCTCGTTACAATATGATCCGTATGGCGATCGCTCTTTGAGCAGACCTGAGGAGCTACCTATTGCGAGCTGTGCGGAGGGCCATATTTGTTCATGTTATATATATCTATATGTCTATATAGCCGCATATAGCGCTGTGGATTTAGCGGCCGATATCATCAAAATTTCCTTCTTCTGGTCAGCGCCACCTGACTTATGTAGAATTTTGGCCGGCTCCCTGGCAATCTTGTGAACTTTCGTAGATATTGCCGAGGTGTGAGCCATATGGACAGTGAGGCCGGTATCTCGGGTGACACCCAGGTAATTAGCCGTGTATGTCACTGCAATGGGGTGACTGTCGAGTAAAGGCGCACGCCACGGGTGCGTTTCCGGCCTGTCACATATATCGCTTCGGTTTTCTCCGGGGCCAGCTGGAGGCCATTTTGTGTCATCCAGCGGGAGACTCGGTTCATAGCGTCATTCGCAATAATTTCAAGGGTCAGCTCGTGGTAGAACGCAATTGTCAATTAGGTCATCTGCGTAGGCCGTAGCTTTTGCGCCTAGGGGGAGGTCTACCAAGCACAGTACGTCATCATACTCCAGGCTCCATAGTGTTGGTCCTAGTACAGATCCCTGGGGGACCTCCGCGGAGATCTTAATAGCGCCGTGCTGCGTCAGTAAGCGGCGGTCGTTTAGATACGCTGAGGCGATGCGGACGAGGTAGGGGGTGTGCTGCGGCGTTTCATGCTGTCGAGAATCTTCGCCCAGCTGGCGCTGTTAAAAACATTTCTAACGTCAAGTAAGATTAGGGGCACGCGTTTGCGTGTTTTGAGCAACGCCATGGTCTCTCGGCCAGCTTTTGCTACGATTTCTTAGATGGGGTCAAGGCTGCAAGGGCCCATGCGAAAATCACATTATTTGGGAGACAACGCGCCGTTTCCCGGTTTGCCTCCTTGAGATGCCCCTGTAGATGCTTTCGAAGAGTTTCTTGGTAGTTTCTAGAAGGCATATTGGTCTGTAGGACCCAGGGGTGTGTTTAGTTATTAGGGCGAGGAAGGAGGTCCTCTAGACCGATGAAAGGAGCCCCTTCAGAAGAAGGTGGGTCGCGATGTCTGCGATGATTCTCGGGTGCTCTCTGGCCAGAAGCCGGATCACCTTAGGAGCCTTTCCGGGAGCCAGGCGCTCGGCGGCCCGACGACCTCTTCTTTCGTGACAGGGGGGCCGTCTGTTGGGTCTATTGGGGTGAAAGGTAGTTATCTGCCAGGTTTTCCGGGCTGGGGTGGCTGAGTGGGCGCGCCGTCGTAGTCGAAGGTTATTTACTGGTGGTCACTGAGTGTCTCGGCGTCTGCTACGACCTTTCAACTGTTGTCAGGTCTGAGGTCCTCCACAAAGAGTGGGGCCGCGGCCAACAGATAGACAAGCCGGTTGCGACTGGTACAGTGGACTACTAGCACTCTCTTTAAAAAACTCGCTTCAGCTTTGTCGGGTACTTCCAAGTTTGCTTTGGATAAATGGGGCCATGTGATCTGTATCCCGTAAGCGGCGGTCGGTGCAATCTTTAAATTAAAAATGGTGAGCGCGAAATGAAAAGAATGAAATATATCGGAAGAAAATATATTGATGCTGACCTTGAGCGAAAGTTATCTTTTCCGGCAGCGTGTCTCGGCCGCGAAATTTCGTCGCTTTAGATTTTGGTACATTTATCACTAGAGTGTCAATGTCAACAAATGTTTGCAGTGCAATGCAAGCGATTGCCGCAGGTGAAATTGACTCCGGGAGTAGAGGACAAAGTCAACAGCATACATAAGTGTACTTACTGGTTGCGAGTTGCGCCGCTGGATTTTGTCCGGCAGATCGCAAACCAATCTTGAGAACAATAGCTGAAGTCATTGCCTTGTGCGGCCCCTGAAGTCTGATTAATAGAGGTGTGCTTATTACCCCCGTTCTGAAGCTCAGCCTATAGTAGCTGTAGTTTTACCGTTGGGCACCACATGACGTTAGCCCCTCGAGAATGATTGCTCGTGGCGCTGTATCCAAGGCCACCTTAAAGTCTATGAAAGCAGCAAAAATAAAGTTTCGTTTACCTCGGAGGGCCATTTAAATGCTGTTAGGAAGAACAGCACAAGCCGCCATCGTCGATTTCCTTCGCCTAAAACAAGTGTCGCTGCTTTGGCACGCACTCGGTACTTTTCTCATGAATCTTCAAACCGACGCGCTGTCAATGCAGGCCTTTGTAAAGTACGTTCTTCTTTGCTACGCCGCGGTACGGAGAATCTGCCAAGGGGTCCCATGTTCCCTTCGGTATCACACTTAAGCGGCTGACTTTCTTTTTTTAGACAGGTAGGACGTCTTTATGATTTTGCTGAAGATAGCAGCAAGTCAAGGACTCAGAACAACCGCCTGTCGCAGATATTTGTTCTGGTTCCGCACCCTTTCCTGGCAGCGCCTTCATTATCACATCCACGATCTCCGATATACTTATTGGGCGAGCCAACCATTGGCGGGGCTTCGGTTGCCCTCGGACACCGGGCAAATAGCGTGCTGGTAATTGCGTTTGTTCTAACGTTATTTGGTTTGTCGATGAGATAGTTAAGGTCCCGCAAAGCCAGTTGTCCAGTTAAAAACCACTCTATCCGAGCAATACACCAGCTTTTCCAACAGTATTGACACCTTATTCAGTTGTTTAAAAAGCTGTTAAGATTTTTAATGAACGGATTGGCTGTGAAAAATACTTGGCGTTTCGATCCGCTAGAGGGCTGCTCGATAGTTTTTGACTGGGTTCCAATACGGAAAATCTTTGTCAGGCGGTAAGGTGTTTGGCTTTGGTACTACATGAGCTTTTATTCTGCTATACATTCATATAGATCAATCGATTCTAAAGTAATACTATGCCGAAACTGCAACCTTACGGCGGTTGAAGCAGATAGGAACTCCAATTGAGAGACTTTTGACAGTCTGCAAGGCCCTGTTTGTCTATCTATGTTATGATATCCTGTTATGGGGTGGTGGGTACATAAGCAGTTTTCGAAGGGTTTGAGTAATTCAAAATGAGGCACTTCGTGCCACCTTTTCCTGACGGCGTTACGAACAAGTAAGTTCTCTGTTTGCTGCCCATAAGCTTTTTGTGGTCTCAAAAATATATATTCTTAGAGTGGCCACGCTTGCACACAAAACCTCCCGTGGTATATTACTGGGGAACATACAATAGTATTTCCTTTGGTGCTTAGGCGGGGAAGGCGGCTATGAAGAGCGACAATATTTGTAGTGCCACAGACCACACAAACTCAGGTTCCACTATTTATCGCGCTTACTTAAAGCGCTACCTAATCGCATAAGATCTCTCCTATCTGCGAGTGTTTTTGCGCGGAAGAAAAATATCTTGCTTACGACTTTGGTATAACAGACCGACGAGAGCGAAGTGATAAGCTGTGGTGTATGTTAGCTGGCTTATGAGTTGTAGCGGCCATCATAAAAGGGATCGGCAATACTGTTGTGTTGAGTGTATTTTGTTGCTACAATGCTATGTCATACTGATGAGCTGGATTACCTATTTACCGTGTACACATTTGTATATATGATCCTGATACAGTAAGCATCGCTTTATTTTTATACAAAGCCTTATTATTTTCGAAAACTTAAGCATTTGTAATGCAGTTTTGCAAGTGGACCACGTTCTAAGAAACACATCGCGAATAGCTTCCAATGGACTGGAGTACAATTAATTTATGGAGCTTTCTGCAAGTACAACGCAGTTGTCCTCTGTGTACGAGTGAGGATCGGCAAGTGCAAGTGCTTAGAATTTTAAAAATTGAACTGAAACAACCGAGGGTTTCCAGTTTTGCACTGCTTAGAAGCGCCATTTATCAGCTACACACAGGCCAAATTACGCGGCGTTCATTGTTTTGAGTTCGTTTCAAAGAAGAGAAGAAAACGGCGATTTTTGAGGAGCCGAGAATGGCAGAGCAACGAATCTGCATCAAGTGATGTGTTAAACACCAAATCATGTATTCTAAATAGGTGCAAATGCCACGAAGTTTGAATGGTGATCAGGCAGTGTTTCGAAACACTGTGTATACATGGTACCGTCGATTTCGCGACGGGATTTCTCTAGAGGGTGGTCACAGAAGAGGAGTCATGCGCATATGATCACGACATCGAGACCAAAGCCCCCAATCCTGTCACTGGCGCCTCTAATCTAAGCAGCAATCGCTTGCTTCCATGCAAACGTTTGCTGACCTAAACGCTCTAATGATAAATGTAGCAAAAACTTTTTTTCTCGTTTCCTAATACCCACAGTCTTATAGGTTGTGGCCGGATGTCGCTGTTAACCTTTTCAATTTAAAGATTGTACCGACCGCTGCTTACAGGATACAGGTCATACGCCCCCACCTATCGAAAGCGAAGTACTTGACAAAATCAAAGCCAGCTTTCTTAAAAGAGTGCTAGTAGTCTGCCGCACTAGCCGCAGCCGGTTTGTATATCTGTTAGCCTCGACACCACTTCCTGTCGAGGATCTGAGAGCAACGTATGCTTTACCGAGATCGGACGCCTTCAAGAATCATCTTGCTGAATTGGAATATAAGTTTGGGAATAGTTTGGGAGCAGCACCTGTTCGGGGCACATTGTCGAACTGGGCTAATCCTGGGTTAGAGAACCCGTGAGTACACGTTCATGCGGAGACAATTGTTCACTCCAAAGTGCTAACATAAAAAAGTTATATAAATAAAATTTGTACCAGTTTGGGAATGTTTATTGGCGTTTTTATGCGACTAGAGCGATGACCACAAATTACTGGAAGGGCCTAGGTTGTAAAAACACCTTTTGTGTTCTAGGTTGTAAAAACACAACCAGTACTTTGTTACTGGATTTGAAATACATAGAGTTGATATAAATATGTGTGTATGAAATTGGTTGCATGGAATATCGACCGAGTGTAAATGCAAGCTCTGCGGAAAATCGTGTGATCTGTATCATCTCCAACAGTGTACAAAAGCAATATCGCTGCTGAAAGTAATGTAGAAAAGCTGTAGCACATATGCGCATAAACCAAATATTGGTTAATAAACAATACATTCATTCATAAGGACAATTCCATTGAATGTCGAAACGCATCTCCAATCACATTATTTTCAGGTGTCTTCCTTGTCTTGAAGGAGTCCGCCGATCCCAAAACCTGCGAGAATAGAGGTGGCATTATTCAGTTAATGACACTGGTGATTTTTTGTACTGCTTTCACGGTATAAGGGATAATCTTATCCATACTCGATAAGATATTCGTATCCCACATCCGGGCAACCTGGTTTCGTCATTTTGCAATTTGTGACTAAATTATCCATGCTAAAGCATCTGAAGTATTGCATCGGCTCGTGGTACAACATGACCCCGTGCTGCTAAAGTCCCAGGCGGACCTCTGCTGAAAAGTTATTGCCTCCGAAGGTCACAATAACATGCTCCCTTGACGTTACAACATTGGTATTTGGATGCTTCATTTTCACTCGAACTGTTTCGGAGACTGCATGGGTTGCGAGAGAAGCTAATATGGTAGCTTCTGATATGGAGAGGTGCACACCACAAAGCTTGCCTTTTACTGAGAAGCGAGCTCCGCTTACCCTCGCAGGTACTTAACTCTCGCCAACTCTTGCAGCGATAGCAGTGTACCTCTGTCAATCTCGTGTGCTACTGCAATAAGGATTTCTCCGTTTCCAGTGAATCAAGGTTTTTCAGCGTTATCTTTCATTTGCTGCGAAATGCAGTGATACACATTGAAGTGCGTCTCCAAGGCGTTGTCATCAGTTTCAAACAATACAGCCACCTACCTGTTTGGCTAGTACCACTTTTGACTCACACAATCGTTTGGTGCGCATCACCATTAGAAACCATCATCGTTAGTCTGATCATCACTTTTTGAACTTCAGTAGCGACTCTTCCGCGACTGTTAGGGAAACTCTAGATATCTTAACATGTTCGGCCCTCGGTGCTCTGAAGATATACCTCAGGTTGAGTTTCAAGCCCGAAAGGGACGGACGATAGTCTAGAATTAAAAAAACAACCTCCTTAAAAAATGTTTTAATTTTAGTAGCGACTGTTGCCATCGAGACCTCGCAGCAGTGTTGAAACAGCCGACCAGTAAACGGGAGCACCTGTACGTAAGCAGCTTAACACTACAGTTACCGCGCCAACGGCCTGAACAACTCTTTAAAGAATAACCTGGCAATTCTGGAACTGGAGGTCGAACTTTTAAAAAGGCCGGTTTAGCTGGGTTAAGGGTACCGCACTAATCACTGGAGGCTGCCGGGTGGTGAATGTCATCATGCATCACAAAAGTCCCTACAAAATAAAAAAACGAAAAAAAGTCCGAAGAACTTGTTTGCAGCTGAAGAGTACACTGTTTAACAAGCAATGTGTAAGTTGCAGGGACACAACCAGACCCTGCTGATTTTCTCGGCATGTTAAGAGATTTCGGTCACCTTTGGGAAACGTTTTCGATGAGCGCTATGCTATATGCGTTATACTTTTTTTAATGGTTAAACTTACTATCAACCATGTAGTATTATTTTATCCGGATTCGTATGAACTCTCAAAACTGTCTCTGAATGCTCAAAAAGATTAAAAATTAGAATATTTTTATTCATTTTAAGAGAAATTTTTTTCTTTTTAAGATTTTTTTAATTTAGAACATTTTAGTTTATTTCTAATTTCCACAAATATCACCGAGATTTCGCGTAGTGCTTCACGGAAAACTGCGAGCAAAAGGGCCATCACCTGGTTCATGCAATGCCTCCGTTCGGTAGACCACGTGATGAAAGCCGTATTGTATGTATCGCACAATAAGATGTCGGTTTGTGCGATTCTGCGCCCCTCCATGAACCTGTTGCCATTACCTACACAGTGTAAAACGATCGCTACCTATTAAAGACATTTTCAGTTCGTGTTCACCCACAATGAATGCCGCGCACGCCGGGGTTGATGGGAATCTGAACCGCATTCTTGGATCTTCTGCAAATAAGTAGATGTTCGCCAAAAGATACACATGTGTTGTTTCGCGTGGAAAAGTGAAGCCAGAGCATGCGTTTCGAACATGCGTTTTGTCGAGCCCGGTGCCGTGGTGCATTTGCCTGTGCCTCGCAACGGGAGGACACACATAGGTGCCCGGGTTCGAGCCCCACCGTTGCACATTGTGGGTATTTATGGGGGTCCGTCTATGAAGCATTGCGAAAAGCAGTCCCGTGGGCGTTACATCTTGGCTGAGGGTCAGTCCCCAAAAAAAAGAGCATGCGTTTCAGAAACGTTGTTTGCCTTGCCAAGTGGAACTAGGTTGGCTTGCGTCAACTTGTGCCAAATTGCTTTAATGCCGTACGAGTCTATAGACGCGATCTGCATGTTGAAGAGAGCCAGTGCGGTATCTATTGACGTCGAATATGGTCTGTTGATCGATGAAGTTGCGACTAAGGCCTTCCAGGCGCGTTCTGTGACATGTATTTCAAACGACTCGTCTTGTTAAGAGTGAAAATTAGCCAGAGATATTTAAAAAAATAGTAACATACGTCAACACTCCTCTCCCTAGGCGGAACTCCTCGGTAGAGACGAGACGTTCCCTATTACAATAGTTCATTGCTTTCTTTCTGCGGGGGCATTGATGCGCAAATCGACCACATGTCTGTTGTGTGTGGAAGCGGCTGGTGCTATAGGGAAGAGCGAGATAATCTGCATACAATAAAACATTCTCTTAATTGACGTTCCTAGATAAAAGCGGGTAGCTCACAGATGAGGATAGACAACGGGAGCGGGTTTTAGCTATCTCCTGGGACAAACCCGGTCGAGTGTTTCAGCGCCAGATGCTCGGCTACTACGTTGAATTTTTTCATCAAATAATATGTCCATCAAAACTTTGAGTATCCCGTTAGGCATTTACGCCGAGGGCAGGCACTCTGACACCGGCGTTCTTGATTACGAGTCAGCTTCAAAATCTAAAAACGGTGTACAGGCACAGACCTCGAACCAGTGTTGCGACATCCAGCATTGCGGATATACAAGCAATATTACAGCTTTTGGTAGCAGGTCGCACCTGCCGGTAACCTTGCTATTTAAGGTACACACAAACGGTACTACGGCAAAGAAATGAAATGCAAGAAAAAAAATGCAAATTTCAAAGAAAAGCTGCATATATAAACTACTATCCTTGCTCATAACTTGGCGCCTGGAATTTTTTTTCGAAATGCAGGGCTTCATGCCCGAAGAACAGCATGGATTCAGGTGCGGCAAGTCAACACACACAGCTTACGCAATATTTAGAAAACAGTGGGATATTAAGAAAACAGTGAGCCGCCGCGGGCATCCATTGTTTGCAATATTTCCGGATTTTAAATCTGCCTTTGATACTGCACCTCGCAACGTTGTCCTTTGGAAGATGGAAACTTTAGATATGCCACCACGTTTTCTCAAACTATTGGCGGCTATTCTCCAGAATTATGTGATATTGAACGACGGCGTTGCCGAACATCCCAAATTTGGACAGACAACGGGTGTTGCTCAGGGCGATAACCTTAGTCCAATTCTGTTTTCTGTAATTGTCAGTGACTTGCCGGCGATTGTGAAGAAAAAGCATCCGTCAGTGCAACGCATCCAATACTCTAATGATATTGCTACCTACTCTAAAAGTCGCTTCTATATTCAGCAAGCGTTGGTCACT
This sequence comes from Dermanyssus gallinae, assembly GCA_003439945.1. NCBI lineage: Eukaryota > Metazoa > Arthropoda > Arachnida > Mesostigmata > Dermanyssidae > Dermanyssus > Dermanyssus gallinae. Next base: position 365,489 of record QVRM01004488.1, read on the forward strand.
CTCGCAAAGTTTGCGACAGATACTTCACTGGAGATTAATATTTCAAAGACAAAAGCAATGAAGTTCCGTCGCGGAAGACGCCTTGCAAGAGCTGATACCATAAAGCTTTACGGCCAACCTATTGAATTTGTCAACCATTTTTCATATTACGGCTTAGAACTTACGCCAAGCGGCACCTCATTCTCCAGACATATAGAGGAAAGGGTCCGTAAGGCGCTGGATGCCATCTACTCAATTAAGAATCCGCAACTCCTCTCACTAAGAACGGCTTTAAAATTATTTGACCTGAAAGTTGCCTCTACAGCAAGCTATGCGATCGAACTTATCGGGAACATCTCAGAGCCTCGAGCTTTGACGAACTCGACCGCCTGAAGGCAACGTATATTATATGGGCGTTCACCAAAGCAGCCGCAACTGATTGGTGTATCTGGCTGTGGGTCCTCCACTTTTCACAGAAGACCTTCAGCGCCGCTTTAACCTGCGGTTAACTCGCGAGTATCAAGAGTATTTACTGAAGTGGGAAGCTAAGATGTGTCAGGTGGACATGGATTTCTATCGGACGCAAGCTATGATGAACAACTCGTCAAAGAACGTCCAATGCGAAACTCGCCACCTTATGATGCGTCATGCAATGCACGGCTTTCATCATGCAGTGTGCACGAAAGTTGATTTCCATGAAGCCGACGAGCAGTGTACCTGTCGGCACTGTGAAACAACTTGCTCAATCTATCATCTATTGCATTGGCGGAACCCACAAGCACCCGGCAGATTCATATGTAACATATACTCGACTAAATAATTGTTTGATATGCTTTCGATTTATGCTGCAGTCGCTTACGAATACAGATAGCACCCATCGCCACATATGGTGTTTCACTAATATGGGATAAGGTGGTAATGGACCAAGTGCGTTTAATTGATGGGGTGAGATGGTTGTATTGAAGCACTCTAATGTAACATAAACACCCTTACCTAGCCCGGGTGTGAATAAAATGAATATATTCTTCTTGATGAACGATGAACTAACACTACTATAATAGCGCAATACGTATCGCCTTTATATCCAATTAAACAATATAGTTTATTTGTTATAACCTAGTCTGTCTCCTTCAGTCGGTCATCATTCTGCACGTATGTATAAACTGCACCGGTACACGCGCTGCAGTACATGAGAATGCGCAGTAAATATTGCGCACGTAATAACATTCAACGCAACGTACATCTACACCCAAGCGTTATTCTCAGTAACATCCGCTTTTCTCCTTGTCTGTGTTGACTTAACCGAGCGAGAGATTAGTCTCACTTTTAGTCGAGCGAATAGTCTATTTTATCTTGTATCTATCACAATAGAAGACGAGAGTGGCAATTTCCCTCAAAATACAATAAAGGGGGATCAACAAGCGCCTTGTAATCGAATGTTTTCAACCATAAAGCTGTATAGACTCGACAAGAATTTACCCCTCCGCCATACAGTCTGCCTATATATATATATATATTTGATATGTACATGGAAAGCATTCCTTCTTTTTCATTTGGCATGTCAGTGCAACGAACGAATGAGTCGGTGTGCAGTTCGTCGTTGCTCTGTTGAGTTTCTCCGAAGAGAGAAAAAAGTGCAAATAGAACAGTAGAACAGTTCGATAGACAGACACCATTATCATCGTCGCATCGCGCCACAATACTCATTGCCAGTCCCAACGGGTAAAACAGTAAAGTCAGTCGCATAACCGCAGGCATCCGCTGTGGCGGTCCCACCAGCCTCTGCTTGGTACAAACAGGCATTGTTTGCATGCGTGTATACGCGAGCCGAAACAAATAAATACTACGAGCGATAATAAATGTAAAAAGCACTAACAAAACAACACGTTGTTTTGGCGTCCGAGCGTCACTAACTAAGCTTCGTGATGAACAAAAGAACGATAAGAAATAACGTCGCGGCTGTCAGCCCGACGATGCATTTGAGTTTAGCGCTGCCCTTCTGGTAGTTGGCCGCCTGCCGAAGCTGCTGGAGTCCCTGCTTTATTGAAGCCTGCACGACGTCTACGTTGTAATCGATGCGGTCGATCACTGAGCCCTGCTCGACCACCAGCCGGGCAACATCCTGCGGACACAACGACATACACTATCATTATGGTTGTAACAACAACAATAATAATCATAATTATTATTTCTTTATTGAAATAGCATTCTTAGTGTTCTTACCGTTGACCGCCATAGTGAGGCTTGAACGTGTTATTTCACAATTTCACAAGTGGGGGGGGGGGGGTATTAACTGCTCCCAGCCTAGCTTTCACCAACTCACCGAGCCAACGATAGAGGCATTGCCGCCTTACGAAAGACAGGTAGAATAGTAAATGCCTTAAGCTATTCTTCCTGGCGCCAGTCACCGGCGCTTTACCAGCTGCTACGCTTATTGCCAGATCACGAACAAATGTCAATGTGGCACAGCTCATAGACCCGAGAGTCTCCAAGGATATTGTAACGAAACGGTACCCATTCTCTAGACCAGAGTCTTTACGTTTCTTTTCTCTTCCAACATGTTCTGCGACCCGTCCAGCGACGAGGAGGAGCGGTTTCGTAGATATGAGGTCGCGTATCGTTTTCGAGCTCAAGTTTTCTTGAACCCCAGGTAACAAGCAGCTTTGCCTTCCTAGACGTTCGTTAATTGATGATGGCATTTAATTTCGCATGCCTTAAATACCGGCCAGAGCTTAACGGGCAACTTAGCGGGTGAAGAAAGGCTATCCGCCTCAGCCTCAACTCCACGCATTAGGGTTGCAGCCATGCAAAAGGTAATAGGATCCAGCATAGTGCCTAACTGTTGAGATGACAGGGCAAGGTTAAGTCTATTAAATGTATTTTGCGCGGCTAAGAACACATCAACATCTCGGAAAGGGAAAGCAATACGGAATCTCGCTCGCTATTCTAGTGGTCTTGCATCGGTCAACCATATGTTGTCTGAGGTGCTCCTCAAATAAACCAGGGTCGATAGTTACCCTCACTGCTTCGTCTATTATTATTTATTAATATTCAGCAAACATCAATTTGCAGCTAGATAAGTACGCTGTCAGCGGACAAGTTATCCAAAAAGAACACAGAAATACTCGGAATGAATTCCAGCGACATTGCGTCGCTGTCGCATTGTCAGAATTAAAGGTCGTCAACAATCAAGGACGTTTCCTCGGCAATATTGTGAAGTCTACAAATTTAACGATGTAAAATGTCGCACCTCATCTAGTGTTACACTGGAATAGCAATGCAAGCATGATACCCTGCTCTAAGCGAATGGTGGAATCGTATGAGATTTCTTGGCTGCCTGGAATATCTAACTCAGCTACAGTAAACAACGCGCACGAATCCAATCTGAGATTAGGCTCTAATATAAGTGAAATATTTCATTCAAATAATAAATCTGGTCGTAAATCTAAATTATGCATCACTGTATTTATTTGGCGGCTTAAAATTGATTTTGCCCAGTTTACTTACCTTGAAGACTGCATTTAGTTCGTGAATCGAACGGACAACTGCCTGAATTTCCTCTTCGCGTTGGGCTACTTCTTCCGATGTTAAGAGGTCCTGTGTCGTTACGAACATCATCTACATCAATTCAACAGAACGTTATAGACGAAACTGGGCGTTAGCTCCGGAATGCATCGTATCTCGTTAGACTTGAGCGTTGTTTTTTCTCACATATCCAATTTTATTTGTAGTGACATGTCACAATTAAATCATTTTACTCTACTGTAATGTCGGCTTATCGTTATCCATTTTCTAAGAAGGTTCTTGTGGTCAATTGACTTGACTGGATCCAAAAACATTGTACACTAACAACAGCTTCACGGAAAACGCGTAAGCAGGCCGATTATGCCTTAGAGAGAGAAGACCACAGGAGCACGATTGAGTACGAAATTACGGTGTGTACTCACGGGATTGGAAATTAGGCCTTGCATAATATATCATGTAGTCTTCTCCTCTACCTTGTACATCGTTTCCCATCGCTCCTCATTTTTTTTATTTTGCTAATACATGTTGATCCGGGGGATATGGGTGATGGTGACGCAGTTTATATTAGAGATTAATGGAAACACAAGACTTTTAAACTGGTGTCTCTGCTATGTGGTGAATTTTGTTAACCTAGTGAAAAAGGTCCTTTGTTGACATACGCCTTGAAGTTATTTATGCTTCACTTTCGTCTGTACCTAAACAAGTTGCTCCCAGTAGGGGGTCTATTATTTTTAAAAAAATGTGTTAGATGATCCTCCTATAATCTCTCGACAAAACAATGAAGCCTTGCTAATTAATATACGATCCACTTAGTTAAGAGTAGAATGCATATGGTCCAGAGTGTTCTGTCTAAAACGTAGTTGTAGGTAAATAAATAAGCTAAATCAATTGGATGAACACCACCCTTGTTTTTTCATTGTGTTCACAGACTATCTAGTCTTTGCTGAACACGTACACCGTGTCGAAACGATTTCGCCTGAGATGATTCCGTCCGACTGAACTCCGATATAAAAATGGCTTTTCAAATAAAAATTGCTTAATTTACTATTTGATTTTTTTTATTATTATTATTATTATTATCTTTATTACATGTTAAACGATGTTTATTTGATTGATTTATTATTTGCGTGGCATGTATACCTAAATACACATGTCACTCTTTTACATCAGGGCGCTTAGAGCGGCAGCATAATATATATAATATATATATATATATATATATATACGACGCAGAATGATGATACATACATCGCCCTGCAGCAGGGCCGCGTCATCCGAGTCGTTGTTGAGGTGTGGAACGGTTTCGTCGAAAAACGCGCCGACATTATTACGCTGCGTGATCCCTGCAAACGTGCACAGATCGGATCCACACTCACGTTACACACTCGTTGGAGGTACTTCCAGATGACCGTGTATGATCATCCGAATAGGTACAACAGAAATCCTACGACAACGGACACATAACTGGGCATGCGGAGATGAGAGTCTATTATGCCTTAGAAATGATACAGGAAATGGTCTTGATTTGGGTAACGGGCTAGGTAACACACGTTGACTAATTAGTCTCCGTCGTTGTTGTCATTACTGGGGTTATTGTTATTATCAATTACTTAATTGCATCTCTAAAAACGGCCGATATTATCGGCGATGTTATTCGTACTGATATTACTACTACCACTACTATGTGATTATAATGATATGTCGTTATGTAAACACATAAAACACAGAACAAATGATTAGAACCAAGACAACCGCATAATTCTTACGCCAGAGACTTTCATTAATGCCCAGAGGGGCAACGCAATCTCAGTTCTAGTATCGCTTATCGAGTGGCGCAGACCAGGGCTATTACTCTAGGCTGAAGATGAAGACGTCTACTTAGACAAAATTGAAATATGAACTAATGCATAAAATATGTCATTGTATTCACATCTGGAAAACAATATATGTTATCGCTCGTCTTCTTGTATCCCTGCAGCAATTGTTGTTGCTGCTGTTAATGTTGTTACTCTGGTTGGACCTGTTGCTCTTGTTCGGTCTGTCTGTGACCACTCGCAATGTTGCCAAGACCAGGACCAGATAAAAATAGCTTGCCGATAACTTGTCAAAAAATTGCTTCCAATTCGACGAGAACAATGAATAGCGATATATTGTGCAGATGGTAAACCCGATGCGTACGATTGCAGTAATTCGTTTGACCACGGCGAAACAGTTGAGTGACCTCGCGAAGCTGTCCGGCGACAGCCCGAACGACGTTGTCTGTGAGCTGGCGTTCGGCCCAACCCGACTGTCTTGCCTGCGACCACCTGAAGCCCATAGCGCTTATTATTATTATTATTATTATTATTATTATTATTATTATTATTATTATTATTATTATTATTATTATTTTATTAGTGCAAATCTTTTAAATAATTACATTACTCCATGGCGCCTAAAATAGCTGCCGCGTTCTCCTTGCAAACGGCCAAAGACAACGCTTGCCTCGAGAACTGAGCCTCTCTTCGGTCGCTTGTGACCTCCTGATTTCACTTACTTAAATTATTATTATGTAGAGACAACGCCAATATGATGTTGACTGGTCAGCGACACCCGAGCAATAATATTAATAATAAAAGCAATATTGTAGACGTTATATAATAATGATTATAAACCCTTGTTTCAAAAAAGTATTATTATTTCCTTTTTGTCAGAACATTCCAAATTTGGTTCCGATAGCGGTGATCGAACTTGGTGAAGAAAAACAAACGTAGTGCAAGTAACACCCGCTACCTCGGGGTCACACTGGATACTGCGATGAATGGCCTCAGCCACATAAAATAGCAACGACAACAGCAGCCAAGGCAGTGTGTGCTATAGCCAAGATTCTGCCGAACATCCATGGCCCCCGGGCCCGCACAAGGGCACTGCTAATGACGGTCGCGGAATCAATTGCACTATTCGGAGCGCCAGTTTGGGTGAGAGCGACTCTCAAGACGAAGAACGCAAAACAAATTCTACGAAGGACCCAGATGATGGCAGCCCTGAGGGTAATCCAGGGGTACCGCACAGTCAGTACGAATGCTGCTCTGGTGCTGACAGGGTCGATCCCCTGGGAATTAGGTGCTCCTACCCAGACGGAAAAAGAAAGTGAGAGAAAAGACACAATTAAGACATGGCAGGAGAAGTGGGACGCCATACCCCCGGGGGTCCTGGAGGATCTCTGCGCGTATTGCTGCCAGATATCAAGACATGGATAGAGAGGCCTGGGGGAGACCTCACCTATCACCTCACCCAAATCCTCACAAGACACGGAAACTTCAACTCGTATTTGTCCCGAATAGGAAAGGCTTCGTCGCCGATATGCGTATTCGGCCAAGAGGCACATGAGGACACTCCAAGTCACACACTGCTACAGTGCTCGGCCTGGGAGACTGCGCGGTTAAGAGCAAGCAGACTCGTCCGAGTGAAATGGCCCAGGGAGGGAGACCAACACCACGAGGTCAGCGATCCACCTCGGTCCAGCTTAATAAAGTTTACAGAATACATTGTCTCCAGTAAGCTGGCCTGGAAACTGGGAGCAAGCTACGGCAAAAGAAGTACTCCAGGAGAAACACAAAATGTGCAAAGAAAGGCAGACACAACAGCTGCTTCAACCCGAAAGCATCCATAAGGAAGTTGCAGCTCGAAGAAAACGGGCTTGCAGGTGTTAGACAAGTGCTGGATCCCCTAGGCGACCCCAGCCAATAGATTTGAAAGGGCGCTCGCCACTTCTCCTGATAGTCCATAGTACTGTTTTGTGAATATCTGGGCTATCAGAGAGTGAAGCTTAAGGGGAGAGGTGCGTTTAGTAGGTATGGGCCTCAACGGAGTAACATCCAACCGTTGGGATCGAGTCCCACACTGCTAGAGATAGAGACTAGTAGCGATAGTGCATTACTGCATTTAATACCTCCTCCTCCTCCAAAAAAAAGTGCAAGTCAAACAGCGCTCGCGCCATTGCAGCCACCGAACGACGTCACAGCTGCCGATGCCATGCACCCACTGGCCAATGACCAGACAGCAGCAGATGACGCACGTAGCCCGCGCCCAGAATCCAGCTGATGTCCTAGTCACTGTGCAAGAAAACCCAACCGAAGAAGAAGCAGCTTCATCGTGAGATCAGCGTTGAAAAGAAAGATGACGTAGACGATAACGGCTATGGGATAGGCTCTGAGGAAGTGCACGAAGCAGGCGGCTTCATTACGCCACGAAGGAGGGCTTCCACATCAAACAGAAGTGCAGGGCACTTCTTTTTGGTGGCGAAATCCGCGACATTACGGCAGCATCCATAGCGGCGGCGGTCAAAGCGATTAAGGAAAGCGTCCGTGAGACCCGACTGACGCGAATTGGTTGTAAAGGTACACAAACTTGTTGAGAAACACCTGCAGGAACAACGGTTACCTTCCTCGAGGCAAGACCGCGGAATGTTTCAAAGAGGACCGTCTACGGAATTCATCGCTCCATTCCCGAGTCCATCACCATTGAATCTCTGAAAGTCGACAGACCACAGGGGCCCCCCACTCGGCGAAGTATTATCATCCAGCCAGTCAATACTGGAAACGCCGACGAAAACTTTCGCAATGGCAGGTCTAACGAGGTCCAAGCCCAAGGCGAGTATTGAACGCCCTCCAATAAGACTCTCCACCCATACGGGTGCCAAACACAAAGCGAAAAACCAAGCAGTAACAGCTTCGGTGCACGAGGGGGCATATCGAGCAGTTCCAGGTTTTGCTTAGACTATTACCCCAATGCACACTTTCGCTGCGCTTTTTGCTCGATCATGACCTCTCACAGGCTCGGCCTTAACCAGCACATCGGCATCCTCGAGCTACCCACCGGCTAGTGTGTCTCATAAAGCCGGACCGCGGGCATACCTGACCGATCTGCTCTGCAGGCTGAAACAATGCCGGCCACTCCTCATCTGACCGGCATAACGAGCACGCATCGCCCTCGCCGACAAACTTGTCGACGGCCTGGACAGTGTAGCACAGCGGGATGCTCCAGAAGCAAGGATCCAGCTTATTTTTGAAGCAGGCGGCTTCATTACGCCACGAAGGAGGGCTTCCACATCAAACAGAAGTGCGGGGCAATTCTTTTTGGTGGCGAAATCCGCGACATTACGGCAGCATCCATAGCGGCGGCGGTCAAAGCGATGAAGGGAAGCGTCCGTAAGACCCGACTGACGCGAATTGGTTGTAAAGGTAAACAAACTTGTTGAGAAACACCTGCAGGAACAACGGTTACCTTCCGCGAGGCAAGACCGCGGAATGTTTCAAAGAGGACCGTCTACGGAATTCATCGCTCCATTCCCGAGTCCATCACCATTGAATCTCTGAAAGTCAACAGACCACAGGGGCCCCCCACTCGGCAAAGTATTATCATCCAGCCAGTCAATACTGGAAACGCCGACGAAAACTTTCGCAATGGCAGGTCTAACGGGGTCCAAGCCCAAGGCGAGTATTCAACGCCCTCCAAGAAGACTCTCCACCCATACGGGTGCCAAACACAAAGCGAAAAACCGAGCAGTAACAGCTTCGGTGCACGAGGGGGGCATATCGAGCAGTTCCAGATTTTGCTTAGACTATTACCCCAATGCACACTTTCGCTGCGCTTTTCGCTCGATCATGACCTCTCACAGGCTCGGCCTTAACCAGCACATCGGCATCCTCGAGCTGCCCACCGGCTAGTGTGTCTCATAAAGCCGGACCGCGGGCACACCTGATCGATCTGCTCTGCAGGCTGAAACAATGCCGGCCACTCCTCATCTGACCGGCATAACGAGCACGCATCGCCCTCGCCGACAAACTTGTCGACGGCCTGGACAGTGTAGCACAGCGGGATGCTCCAGAAGCAAGGATCCAGCTTCTTTTTTTTGTCGTAAGATAAGATGCCCGCAGGGGTGACAGCAAGTTCAGCCGGATCTCGGAAAAAAGCTTTGCCATGAAAAGGCCCTAAATGACGTGCTCGTTAAAGCCTTCAGACAGGTGGGCTTTGCCGTGCGCGTGGAGCCTACACATCTGGGTGAAGATAAAAAAAATTACACCAGACGGCATGATCCCGACCCCCTTTGCCATGGGGAACTGCTGATCTAGGACGTGTCAATTCGCGATCTCCCGCACGGTAGGCGGCGTTGCAGTCAAAGCGGGGAGGGACAAGACTCGTCACTATGAAGTCTTGGGGAACGAGCACATCATCTGCCCGTTCATCGTTGAGACCTCGGGCGTGTGGGAACGGAGACCATGGCTATAACGCGGACAAGCGGCCAGGTAATCGAGAAGCCGAATGGAAACAAACGATCCGTAGCGTTTCTGAGGCAGCGCATCGCCTTAAAAGTTCAGCGCGGCAACGCGAGAATGGTTCTTGACACGTTTTCAACGACGAGAGCCCGGAAGGAACTGCTGAATACATGAGGATAATGTTTTCATTGACGCTTTCCCAACGACCAAAGGCCTGGAGAAACTGGTGTATATATAAGAAGAATCATTCCTGACACATTTGCAATGGTCAGAGGCCAAAAGCAACTGATGCACATACAAAGAGTTCAATCAAAGAGTTTAACAAATACTGATCACAAAATAAATACGAATCGTGATTATTAATAATACAGCCATGTAATCTTCTTTGTAATCTTCGACCAGCGCTTACCTGTTAATAATGGCTACATGCGATTGGCAATCGCGGACGAGTCGGCCCACCTCGTCCTGAGCTGCCCGAATCCGACCCTCCTCTTCATGGTCGTCCAACAGCGACGGCCGATTTAAGTGTTTATCGTGAAGTCGCTGCAGTTCACTCACTGTGCACACGAGGGGTGATATGACAAGCAAAAAACAACACACGGTTAACTTAACGGTTAAGTGTGGGTTGTTTTTTGGTTAAGTTAAATCAACGTGTATATATATATATATATCGTGTACAGATACATACATGTGAATACACTTCTGGACGCAAATTGCATCACTCATCTCATTTGACCTTAGGCACAACCGGTTCTAAGAAAAGAATACCAGATCACAGAGAAAGAGAGCCGGACAGATCGATTGATTTACTTGAACTTGGCTACTATAGTCAACGTTCGGTAGGTCGTGAACTGAATTTGAACCTGTCCACTGTTTTCCAGAGTACAGCAAAGGTTTCAACTCACGGACAGCCTCTATCGGACAGCGGGTTCGTGTAGGAGTCGAACTACAACGAATCAGAACGGCCGCTTCTTTTTAACAAATATTTAAAAAAAAGTATCCTAATCAATGTTTTCCAGTTAAGCCAACACAGCTCCGTAGTGCTCTCGGAGTAGTTAGTCATCTGTTGGTTATGAGGTGAGGACTGACTACAATACATGAATGTTAGACCCCACAGGCCCGCTCTGTATGTCCACCGATTTGCCGGCTTGCGCGAGATCACAAAAATTCGACCGTTGACCAATGGCAGGGAGCATTATTCTCAGACGACACAAGGATGTCTCTCTAGCGTAACGATAGACAGGACAGAGCAAACCGACGAAGAATACAGCAAGTTGTACAATTGGAGCAATGCCAACATGCATGACGGCCGTTGTTATGACAATTTATACACACAATTCAATGAATTTAATTTTCACTTAGAATACAAACATCAGCCATGCATTTGTCTTAGAACGAAATTTGTTGAGATAGCTATTTTTCTATAGTGAGGACCGACGTAACCCGTAGGCAAAAGTATTTAGCGCATTTACCTACAAACGTATAACAATTTAAAATATATATATATATATATATATATATATATATATATATATTGTAACGGAAACCTAGTTATATATATATATATATTCACAATGGAGAGATGTGAGACGGCCTCTCTTCAGCTTCAAAATAAAGCAGTTTTCTTATCTAGGCAGAAGATACGTAGTGTCAGCGCAGCACGTACATTGGTTGCGAATCCTATTTAAGTCTGATTTAATTTCCTCGAGATTGTCCATCCATAGAGGTGCCTGCAGTACCCGTCTGCCGCGGTTTCTCAACGAGTTCTCCAGATCGCCCCGTTCGACATCGCATGAGCCATCCACCAGGGCGACTGTATCGCCTACGTCGTCCTGAAACTAACAATTTTCATCAACTCAATAAAGACGTGCCTCAACTGCAGCCGTGAATATGATCCCCTACGCGCCCCTACGTTCACGCCATTTTCGAAAGTGAATTCATGCAGCACAACCTGACAAAGTGGGCGACGTCAAATTTGACCCACGCCTCATCAATGATAATAATCATAACTACTATTCCTAATATTAAAATTAAAGATCCTGGACAACGTTATATAACAATCTGGTTATATATTATGGTTCCCTGTCCCCTCAGTTAAAAACTTAACGCAAGCATTCTCAATTTTCGTAAACGAGATGCTGAAATGTTGGGAGGCTGGTTGGCGTTGTTGGCAAATGCTTCAATATAAACTAGTAACACTCTGTTCTTCAGTTCTGGTAGCATATCATGAATAAGCTTCAGCCAGGCAAAGCTGTGCCAAAACCAAATTTCATGATCGACAGTGCAACTAATTGAGTCGACCAGTAACCGAAATAATTGTGTTTAACTTTCGTGGGTACTATACCAACAACATCGACTTCGAGTCCCATACTACCCGTCGCGAGTGTGCGTTAATACATTTGTCCCTCACGCCTATAGAAACAAAAGTCGTTTTCAATTACTTATTACAAAATACGGCAACAAATTAATTACACACAAACACTACAAACGATGTGCCGATAATGAAATAATGACAATTCTAAAATAAACAGAATATCCATTTAGAATATGTTTTATACAATATAGCATATAATATAATATACAATATATATATATATATATATATATATATATATATAACAGTATAGGAAAAACATAGAAATCTGCTTAATAATTTATCTACTAATATATATATATATATATATATATATATATATATATATATATATATTTAGCGTTCTTTCTCTCTCACATACACACACCCATATAACAAACCCATATTACACAAGCTGCTACTTAATTAACAAGCAAAATAAACTCTGCCTCTAGTCCGCATATGTTCGCACACATCAACAGGCTGTTTTTTTTTATTGGGCTTCGCCCAACCTGTTTGCCGTAGCTGCCAGCCTAGGTCTTCTATCTATCCAGCTGTCAGACAGAAATAGAGGATACACTCGAAGGCAGTGGTGAAAAGGAAGCCAGCCGAGGTGCACTCACTTCATCGAGGCTGCGCTTAGCGCGCGCCGAGTTGCTTCGCATCAGCATGTAGACATCGGTCAGATTTTTGACGGCCATCGTCTTCTAGCCCTCAAAGCAAGGCAGGATAAGTTACGGCGAGAAAACAAAAAGTTGTAGACGTTACTGCATCCACCGTCTATCACCCCCGCCGCAATCCCGCTGTCCGGGATTGCGGACACCTGTAAGCTGGGCTGTTGTGGGGTTGTTGTTGTTGTTACTGCTGTTGTGGGGTTGTTGTTGTTGTTACTGTTGTTGTGGGGTTGTTGTTGTTACTGCTGTTGTGGGGTTGTTGTTGTCACTGTCACTATTGTTGTTGTTGTTTTTTGTTAGCTTCGCTAGCAATTCACATGTTCACACAAACACACACACAGAGGACGACAATGGCTGTAACACCGTTCACACATCGCGCGTTTACACGTCATTTTTAACACAACGAATCTGTCTTTGTCGGTGGACGGGTTGAGGTCGCTTCGCACTCGAGCGGTGAACTCCTTGATGTTCTTACTACCACCCCCTTAGGTCCCCAGCGGGGAGGCGGGGGGGGGGGGGGGCTGAACCCCCAATCCAGCCCAGCGCAGCCTAGGCAGAAAGTAGCGCAGATGTCAACAGGGTCTGCTCGGAGTTCTTGTTTGCTTTGTTCGGGTGTCAGTGTTTCCACACTTTTGACTTCCTTTCTCTGTATCTCGCTTTCCCTCTATCGCGTTTGACTGTTCGAAATGCACCGCGTTCATCACCTGACGGTGACAGCTCACTGCTTCATCCATACCGGCTGATTCATCATCATTCTTTCCTGACGCACAAACGCAACAGCTATTGACAGCCCACACAGTAGAACATGAGCAGATGCACTGATTCGCTATGAGGACGTGACGTGACTAGAACTCACTGTTCGTTGTAAAATTGTTATATTGTATAGTTACTTCGTTGTTGCTCTTGGTGTTGTAGTATCTCTCACTCTCTCTCCGAAACTCTGAGCTGGAGACCATCATCATTCAACACCCCTCACTGTACCAGTCTACTAATTGATACACACCCGTTCGATTTCGGCTCTTCTTCCAGTTCGGCGGCTCGTTGTCACCGCGGCCGCCGATAAGAACATCTGTGGGCGCCGCCATCTTAGTTTGGCGGCAAAAGGCTCCGCCGTTTGAATCGCGCACACTGTCCAAAATGCTCTCTCGTACGCTCTCTCGTCTTCAAAGTGTCGATTCAACTGTCGAGTTCTAAATGTCAATTCAACTTATCCGTTCAATTGTTCAATCTCAACATCAACATAGAACCTTCCCCTATTAGAAAATGTAAGCTCTACTCTGGTTCCCTATGTTGTACAGCTTCAACTGCCGACGCCAGTTATTTGTAGATCATGACTGCCACGCTATAGCCAACCACGGCAATAACAAGTGCTACGAACTACCTATCTATAATCATTGTTTTTGCGTAATTTAGTAAGGTTTCGGCTCGGCATAGCTAAATGTCACGAATCGAATGCTATGTCGCTAATGCAACTAAGTAGAAATGAAATTCAATTAAAGTAAACGAATTAAAACGAGGAAGAACTCAGTCGTTGAAGCTTTTCATTTGAAGTTTAGCGACTAAGAAAGGCTCTCTCTCTCGCTCTCTCTCTCTCTCTCTCTATATATATATATATATATATATATATTTATATATTTATATATTTATATATACATGTATATATATATAATATATACATACATGTGTAAGTCTGTAGAACATCATTGTTATTAAGTAGGTTAAGCAGGTATGTAGTTAGAGAGTGACATAGTTTAGATACGTCCGCAGGTATCGGTGCACGTAGAATCAACAAGCCTTAGCGGAGAGAGAGAACACTGCGGCAATAGCACTGACGTGCCATCGCTGCTGTGACCCAAGCTTGCTACCCCGGTAGGAGAACTGACGACACTAGAGTCAGTAAGTAGAGACGGTGTTGAGACGCGGTCGAAGAAGGATCGCTGTGTAGTGAGACAGGCCGGAGAGGCGGCGCTGTACCGGCGTAGTGAAGGAGTCGGACAAGAATTAAAACCTTGGTGCAACCCAGTGAGGCCCTTACACATGTGTATATATATATATATATATATCCCGGAACCTACGACTGCAGAACCCCCTGACATACCAAGCCCTCGTAGAGGCGGTCCTCAACAATCACAAATCCTGGATTATGGTAAAAAGATTCGCAGAAAGTAGCTCCGAGGCGAAGATAACCGCCGCATATGTGCATAATGCACTTTACCAGTTACCTAAAAAATATATCTATATATACACCGAGGGTCGGACATGTTAAGATATCTAGGGTTTCGCCCAACAGTCCTTGTGGCCGCACGGCCGCTGACTCTCAGCGGTGTGGTTCATCATCTATTCTTAATGAGCATCGCTCAAACAAAATTCGATTAACACCAGCGATCCAATCGGCGATACCCCGGTAGATGCCAATCATGACTAGCGCGCAAGTCCCCTAGACCACGCTGCCACTAAAAAAAACTGAGCTTTATGCAGTGTGGAACTCACCCCCGACGGTTGGACATTATTCCGCCGAGTTCATACCCACTAAACGCACGTCCCCCGAGATTACCAGGAACTTAGGTGACGTCAATGTGCGCATTCGAGTTTGTCGACAAACTCCTTGATCTGGCCTCACTTCCCACCCCCGCTTTAACCGCCCCAAAAACGGTTTAAACATTTTGTACAACTTCAAATTCGATACCATTCCAGATCTTAAGGCGGTTGATTGATGCCCCGGCTATGCCCCGGATGAATGATTGTTTGAAACTAGAAAAAAAAAACTTGTTTTAAAGATGTTGTCAAGAAAACGCCGTACTAAAGCAGTGGCTGGCGACGTGATGGGTGCAGTATTGTGCAATGTAAATCGCGCCGTTCTGCGTAGAAGGTGTGTAAAGAAAATTGTGTCACAATATTGTGATACGTTGTGCCAACTTAGGGGCTAAAAGTGCGAGTCTCTCTTGAACATTCTTCTGTTTTTTTTTTGCTGAGTAAATAAGCAACGAAGCCAGCGAGAGTGGTGAATATGGGCTTGGGTTTATCGAATAGTTTTTCTTCTGGCGTCGCAACCAGCTGCCACACAGGGTAACTTTTTAAATACATGCCCATCATATAAAAAAGAAAAAAATCAGCACACGGAATCGTGAATACAATCCACAACTATTTCAACACAACACGCAGTTGGAAGCTGAGAGTAGCTAGCATATAATTAATTACAGTTTGCAGTGCGAGTATTGTGTGTATATAAGTGTATTGTTTATGGTAGCTCGCATATTTTAAGCATGCGATCTCTAACTGTAGGTACTTCTTTATGTCTAAAAATAATACGAAGATAGCATACTATGTTTATGATGATCTGTATCTATACACGTATATATATATATATATATATATATATATATATATATATATATATATATATATAATTTACTCATATTTGAAGAGCAACCTTTGTACAAATGTTTATAATTCATGATGATAATAATACCCATCTATCTACACACCTACCGCTTGTCGGATAGTATCAGTATAAAACTGACCAAGCAAGGCAACAAGGCTGATTTGCAGAAGAAGCAATTTCATTGTCGATGATTTTGAAGCACTAAAAGGTAACTGATGTTTTAGGAGTTTTAATTTTATCTGATTTGCGATATGGCATGGGTTTGCTTAAGTCAGATCAATGCGACGTCGCCGGACAAGACAGTGGCGGAAATGATTATTCAAGGTTTATCAGGGAGGCCTCTGGTCATAGTCGAACCCACTTATTCTTAGTTTCGGCAGAGGAGAGACTGCTATATGCCATCTCTTCATTTTTACCTTTAGCCTGAATTACACTTTCATGTTAGTAGACTTAGTTGTGCTTTATACAGCAAAGTAGCACATAAGCAGTATAATACTTCAATGACGAGATTCAACAGAACCAACAAAGAACAAATTCCGCTGTTTGAATGTCATTGCCATCAACCAAAAATGTACATGAAAGAAAAATGGGCTATTTTGAAAAAATCCTATATGATTGTTCATCCAATAACAATCTAAGGCCAACCGTTTGTGAGATAAATGTAATACCAATTTAGCTCTTACACATCTCCAGGAATATATAACTTAAAGCTGGGAGTCGAGACAAATAATTGCTGGTATCTTTGTCGATATTGAAAAAGCATTTGACTCGGTCGATAAAAATATCCTGATCAATATACTCACACAACTTCATTTCGCTGAAGGTCCAATTGCATTTTTTAACTCTTACTTTAGCGACAGGGTACAAATCACCAGAAACGGCGACAATTTGTCACCTCCATGCTCCCCACACCTCGGTACACCACAAAGGACCAGCCTCTCACCGACACTGGTCCTAATATTTATTAACTCTCTTCTAAAAGCTAGTGAACTTAAGGCTATCGCTTTTGCCGATGACATTACATTTCTTTGCCCAATTTCATTACAAAATCAGACTAGCGATGTCGAGTACATAAACGGCCAACTTGCACTTATCTCTAATTGGTACTCAATACACAGGCTGTGTTTAAATATTGAAAAGACAAAAATGTTAAATTTCACTCCATGGCAAAGATCAATAAGCCGACAAATAGCAATTAAACTCGATAATACTAATATTCAACGAGCATTTGAATATAAATGCTTAGGTGTAACCCTTGACCCATCACTGACGTATCGAAATCACATAAATACCTTAGTTATTAAACTTGAACAGATTGTGCCCCAATTAGGCAAGCTTAGCAATATTGGCGTATCCCCCGATGTAATGTTGATTATATATAAATCGTTATTCCTGTGTTACATAACATATTGCTTACCACTGTTCGGGTCAACGCTTTCAACACTTACACATAAATTACAGGTTGCACAGAATAATGCCTTAAGGGCCATTTTTGGCTACAGAAGGGATGAAAGTGTTTCTTATCTTTATGCTATTCATATACAACTTAAAATACCATCACTTTACAAATTCGAATTAGGCATTCTTGCGTATAAAAAATTTCCGTGGTATGTTTCCTCCAGATTTATCGTTTCATTTTCCATTCAACACCAACAGGATTCGCAACAGCCCACCCCTGAAAATACCCAATACGTATCGTAACTATAGACTTAAATCGCCTGATATGGCCATAGCCAAAATTTGGAGCACTCTTGATAATGAATTACGGTAATATACATCATCTAAGTTATTCAAGGAAAAATGGCATCATAAACTACACAATGAACAATGCCTCGATCGATAAGACATTTCAACGATATGCAGGTAATTATTATTATTATTTAACATGAGTACAAATAAGTACTAATAACACTATAGATAACTGGAAAGACAAGCAAAACGATGTATGAAACACGGATGTTCTGCATGGAGCGTGTGTTTGAAGATGATAATAAACTGAACTGAACTGAGTTGCTCTGTGTGGAACTTCGGTTGCAAATCAGTTGCAAAATGCCGTGTAAAACTATAAAAAGAAGTGATGTAATGAGGTGATGTTGGTACAGTATACGTAAGACAGTGCTCCGAGCATTCTGACGCTCTAGAAGATGGGACAATTTTATGGCAGTCTAAATGATAGAACGCTGCCAACACAGTCATTTTAGTATACCACGTGCTCTAAGGTACCTTACAACAAGGCTCATGTTGGGCTTGGCTTCTAAACCGGAGAGTTTAGTGTAACCTGCTAACTTCGCGCTTGTATGTTCAATAGTCAGTATAAAAGCATGGGCGTATTTCCGATGCCTCCGGCTTTTCTCGTTATGGCTGAGAAGACTCTGAACTTGTAGCTGAGGGAAAATGTCCGCTTAGACAATGGCGTCTTCTATGAGTGTAGCAGCGAAGGGCAAAAAACAAACAGCCAATGACATAATTTGCCTCAGAAACATCGCCTCGCGTCCGTCGCCCGTATTAATATTGTAACGTTGTTGTGTTACGCTGGTCCGCTCGGGGGATGTAGACTCATCCGGACGGGTACTGCAGCCCGAGGAACTCAGGAACGATGAATGACGACACGCAGCATATGGTCTAATGCAAAGCACGGCCGAGCAACGGATGTGCAGCAACGAGCAGGCTGGTCGGTCTATTTATTGACTCACAAGACACCGCGGCGTGCTGACACCCAAAAGAGTCTCAGAACCCGCTCTCAAATCGGTCGAAATTTACAGTGGTTTGTATTTGTTTCGTATACGAATACAGGTTAATTTAGGTCTGACTTAGATTGCCGATCATAGGTCGACCCTCTCCCGATGTCGGCCGATGATCGTTTGGACGGCGGAGGACGTTGGGGTTTCGGCGCGAAAGGCTGTGGCTGTTCTCGGCTGGCTGGTTGAGACATGTCTTGTTCGGTTGAGACATGCATCATTCGGTGAACGTTGTGTACGTTGAGATTCTGGCGCGGGCGTTGTAGCCGTTGGACGTGGTCGGTTAGAACTTGCGCTATGATGCGTACACAGTAACTTCGTTACAATATTACTATTACACACTGGTCGCTGTGTCACAACTTAGTTACATTTTGTCTAACTAAACAAGCAGATGCGTTGCCTATGTGCCGCACGTCAAACAGCAAACAGAATGCCAGTCTGCAGATCGTAGGCTGCTAGTCCTTTTGATCGAAATCGATCGCAACAAAATTCTGAAACATTTTCTTTATTTTGCCATTGCGTCGGCCTTGTCCTGCCAAACTTCGCTTTGCGTACCACACCTTCTGAACTTCACCTTTGGGTGGTAGCCGCAGCTGGAGGTTAGATATGACCTGCAGTCGGTTACTTGCAATCTTAGACTGGAAGTGGATGGTTGCGGAGGTTCTACGGAGAGTTTGGTGCATGATACCTAACTAGTCTTTGCTCTATCCCTGTTTGTATCTCCTCTGCGCTGTGGAAGAGCACGCCCGACTTCTTTAATCGGGGAGGGTGGGGGGGGGGGAGGAGGAGTTTGTTAGGCTGTCTGTGACCACGTGATTTTTGCGACGATTTAAATGTCCCGCCAAATTATCGACGAGGCACACATTTGGTTGACGTGCCATCTACTTGTCAGCAAGGCAAGTATTAGCAGAGGCGTGTGCCGCAGATCAGATGTGTCAGCTGTGTTCTCTGAGGATACGCGTGCAGTGCTAGGATCATTTGTGCTGATGTCCACGTATAGTGGTAGCAGTAGTAGTCAAGGGATCTCTTTTGCTACAAGGGATTCATTTGTACATGGTCGCGCATAACAGGCTTCTTCGTCATCTGGAAAAACTCCACTATATACGCTGTGCGTATTGTATTGTCTTACTTTGTTACTGTTTTTCGAATGGTGTGAGTGTGTGTGTTTTTTTTTTATAAAAGTCGGAATATATTATTATGCGTGTTTGTTACGTCCTACTACGAGAAGCTTGTGTGCTAACATAACGTGAGTGCCGACTGTATTGTGCATAAAGGTGCATGTCGTTGCGACTCGTGCTAGGGAAGAACGGCGCGTTCGAATGGCGCTCATGGCGTGATGTTGTTTGCTTCATTAATTCTGCGAGAGGATGCATTCCTCTAGACGTGTCATGCACGATACAGACCAAAGACACACGCTGCAACAATGCGTTATAAAACGCTGTCTTTTTATGTGCTATATATAGTCTGCGCTTAATGCGGCTATATATATATATATATATATATATATATATATATATATTCATTCATCGGTTTCAAATTAATTTCCCGTATAATGCATTATGTAATATATATATATAAATTTCCTATTCCATTAAATCTATCATTCCATTAAATGTATCAAATTAGATTGTAAGGAATAACAACAACAACGGTTTGAAGCCAAGTTGGTTTCATTTGTCTCTTGTCACATTGGTTTATCACCGAAACCTAATACCTCGGTCAAGGGCCATGCTTGCTCTGATTTTTTTAACGAGGCATATTTTAGTTCTTTGCCATGATAGGCAAGCCATGTCGTCTTAACCACGAACGTCTGGCTGAGCGTCGTTCCGCTGCTGTACATGAGAAACAAAGTTGTCTCGTTTTCAATAAAGTGCAGGCTGGAAGCAAATGGGAAGATTGTTTGCGATTGAATACAGGAGAGACGGAGCCCATGGGAAGCCATCCAGCCAGTCATGGGAGGCGCCCAGGAAAAAAGTGTGTCAAAGTGAAGATTGATGATGAGATAGTCACAGACTGTGTACGACTTTCTAACTTATTTAATGACTATTATGCAACTTGCGTAACGACCGACGCCGAATGATCGGCCGCTTATGAGGTACCGATGTCGATGCCTGAACTGGACGAGCCATTTTCGCCTAAGCCGGTCTCTGTGGATCGAGTGCATGATCTGCTGAAAAAGGTAAAAATTTGCTCGGTGGGAGAAGGTCACATACTCTCTCAAGTCTTGAGACACTGTGCTGACGTTGTTGCTGACGCAGTGGCATTCATAGGTAATCTGTCGACACGCCAGGGGATCTACCCTACGGCCCTCAAATTGTATCGCGTCGTACCACCGTTTAAAGGCGGTGACAGACTAAACAAGGAAAATTACAGGCCGGTCAGTATCCCCCTCCAATGTCCAAGATTTTTGAAAAAGCTATATATGAACAGTTGAACGAACACTTTGAGATGTTTAATGGCCTAAGTCAGCGTCAGTTCGGTTTTCGATCCAAAATGTCGACGACTGTACCCATTATGGACTTTGTTGAAGAGGTTCGCAGAAACCTAATGTTAAGAAGTTAAAATGATTAAGAAGTTAACTCGATATGGAGCGGATGATAGGTTTTTGTCTTGGCTGCGGTCGTTTATGTCGAATAGAAGGCAAGTCGTTCAGGTGAGCAATGCACTCTTGGATGTAAGGAATATATCTGTTGGAGTGTCTCAGGGCTGTATAGATGGTCCACTTCTCTTAAACATCTTTATTAAGGACATATTTAACGTAACAAAACATGCAAAGTTGACTTTGTTTGCGGACGATACTTCCGCCCTATTCGTCGTGAATTCCCCAACTGAGGTAGAGGCTATGGTCCGCGAGGACCTTCCGAGGTTATCATCATGGTTCAGGAGTAACAGTCTCTTTATGAATTGGAGGAAAACAGGTGTAATGCAATTCCTTTCCCCGCGGGGTTCCGTTACGATCAATTCCCTCCGATTCCAGTGCGACGGCATAGCCCTTTCGTTTCTAAAGGAAACGAAGTTTCTAGGCGTTACGTTGGACGAGAAGCTGGCTTTTGAAGCGCATGTCACATATATACGTAAAAAATATCTGGCAGCAGTGCAGCTCTATACTCGACATATTCTTCCCCAAAACTGCCTGATGGCGATGTATTTTGCCTACGGCCATAGTCACCTGACTTACGCTGTAGAAGTTTATGGCTTAATACAAATGCGTCTTATCAGGTCGCTTTACCGACTCCAAAAACAAGCACTGAGAACAACTCTGGACCTCTGAATGCGAGATTCAGTGCAACTACAAAAAGATTGGCATTTTGCCGTTCCCAAAACTTATAACATACTGTCTCGTACTTGAAATTAAGCGTATGCTCTTTGGAGTGCATCCAAACTCATATGGTCTGGCAACATCAGCAACACCCATATCTACAAGGGGTAACGCATCAAACCTGCTTACTCTGTCATACGCCAACTCCAACCAGTCAAAGCTATCCATCAGAAACATTGGGGCCTCCTACTGGAATAAAGTACCGGGCTCTGTTAGGCAGACAAAGTCCCTGCTCAAGCTAAAATGCGATCTCAAAGAGCATTATCTTGAAACTTTGATATCTGGTTAAAAGTGATATAAAAATACAACCATGTTGCAATATATTGTAAATAGGTGAAAATTGCATATATAAATTATACATTGTTATCTCATAAAAGGGGCTCCGAACAAGCTATGTGCTTAATGGAGCTTGAAATTAATGTGTGCAATTATCTTACAAGAAATGTCAATAAACAAACAGTCGAAACATCTTTGCAAAGGCAGACCTCTTCTATGCTAAGGAAAAGCTCCCAGTAATACAGGCCCAAGGATTTTAGCGAGTTAAAAACATTTCTCTTTCGTTCACCTGTATCGACGGCGTGTGGCATTATGGAACTGAACAAAGAGAACTCTGTTCTGATGAATGTATATCTAACTTTTCGAGATTGTTTCGAGAATGCGAGATGCACATACGTTCCTAACAGCGTGCACGACTAGTGTAGGACTCACAAACCCACTAAACGCGGATTCCTTGCCATCCGCCCAGGCTCGGTAATACTTTATTCGAAGCCGCTTCCTGAGTGTCACTGAATGCTTGTGAGGTTACTATTTCTTCTCTACTTTTAAGTCGAGAGAACATCAAAAACAGTAACAACGCACGATAATCGTAGGCATGTTGCAGTACAACAAATCGTAGGAAGCGTGATAGTGAACGAGGTTGGGGTCTAGTCCGCGTGTTCAAGACCTATTTCCGATTGAGCTAGAGATGCAGGAAACGTCCTGAGCTTCACGTCTGCTGCGAACTTTCCTCTGTCGTCCAAGGCTACCGACTGCGCCCAGCACTTTAGACGTTTTGGCCCTTCCTATACGAATACAGACATCTTTTGTTGGCCGGCATCCCTCGACCGAGTCACGGTTGGTAGTTATTATAGTCCGCCTAGGAATAAATAGAGCGTCACTTATACCACGTGACGCACACCTACTTACTCTGCCACACGCCAACTCCAATCAGTCAACAAGCTATCAATCAAAAACATTGGGGCCTCCTACTGGAACAAAGTACCGGCCTCCGTTAGGCAGACAAAGTCCCTGCTCAAATTAAAATGCGATCTCAAAGAGCATTATCTTGAAACTTTGGTATCTGGTTAAAAATGATATAAAAATACAACCATGCTGCACTATATTGTAAATAGGTGAAAATGGCATATATAAATTACACATTGTTATTCATAAAAGGGGCTCCGAACAAGCTACGTGCTTAATGGAGCTTGAAATTAATGTGTGCAATTATCCACAAGTAATATCAATAAACAAACAGTTGAACAGTATTCGAAAATTACACTCCACATATTCACATCCAGTACGAAGCACACAGGAAATACACAGGATCTGTACGTACTGTGACATAACATGGAAACATTGGTGTCGGGGCTGCTTCTGCTGCTGTAATTCACAGATGGAGCCCACGAAACTTCAGCGGTTCCGAGATTCACTCGAGGAGCTTGAGGTAGCTATGGCGGCCCGCCAAAATGAGAGCCTCTGTGAGCGCGAGACGATATATCAAGGTATGGGTGTACTGCTTAATATGAATCAAACATAATGTGTATGCTAATTAATCGTAATTAGTGTTTATATTTATTCAATATGATCGAATAGAAACGTATGAGCGGCCGTCTCGGAACCATCTCGTCGGGTCGTGTCCGTGAAGGCACAGTTCAAATTGTCGTCGCGTGCCGTTCTTCAACCTATGGCTGTGGTCAAGTCGATTTCCAGTCCAGGTGGATAATGAACGTAACTATGGTGCTGTGGTATTTCATGTCTGCTTCGACTCTGTTAGCTCTCTACCATTGTTTGTTGAAGATCTAGCACTAGGAAAAGTACTGAGAGAGTGTGGCCGGAAGTTAAACCAGAAAAAAAGCTACAAAAGCGATTACATCTGTCCGCAACTGCAAATTGCAAATCTCCTCTGTGCTGTTGCAGTGGCAAGAAGTCGTGACAAAACCTACGATCTGCTCGAGAGCCTGTTTCCGAATGTGCAGGTGTCCAGGTGCGAGGTGTGCCTAAAAGTGGGCAAGCACGCAGCGAAGGACTGCGTACTGGCAAAACCGCTCTGTGTTCGATGCGGTGTGGAAGGCAATCACGCCCCAGAGGTACGCATATGCACTCATGGCTATGAAGAGTTCGTGAGCGAGCTCTCACAGAAATTTCACTGTCTAGATACGATACACAGTACTGTGCAGCACGCATGACCACGTCATCTCCACTATTACGACAACATGACTTAGATGATATGCATTCTCGGTGGCTGCGTCGCCTAGATTGATTGATTGATAGATAGATAGGTTTTATGATTCTCATGAGTGGTTTACATCTGTACAGAGGTTCACAGCTCCCCAAAGCCATCAAAGGCTAGTAACGCCTAATTACCACAATAGAAATGCCGATGTAATCATAGAGGAATCGTTCTCGTTTTGTTCTGGTTACTGTTGTCAGTAGAAGATAAAAACGTGTGCTACCAGGTGATAGAGTTTTCCTAAAATTATGGCATTGTGACATTATATATATATATATATATATATATATATATATATATATATATATATATATATATATATATATATATATATATATATCATATGTTTTAAATAAAGTTTTATTTATGTATAGTGAAATATACATTTGTGATGTAGGAACATGTGCACAGCCTGCTCGAGGCCTAACTCAAGGCGTCAGGTCCAGGCTTAGGCTGGTCTACCTAGCCTTTCATCGAAGCATATATATATATATTTATATATATAAGTAACCGCATATGTATATGTAGGACTATGATGATATTGGGAAGACGTACACCGTTCACATTATTTGCATACACGTCGGCGACTCCTTACCTTCTGTACTGTTTGTTGTTGTTGTGTTGTTCTTCACTATTGCCAAACGTCCAGACGTGCCCGACAGCATGTTTGCACTGCAACCAAATCGACAAAGATGCGACGCACACAGATTGTCCGGTCTACCGTCGCGAGTTCGTTCGTCAGATCTTCAGTCAGAGGTCAGCTGTACCAAGAATCATTTTAATTAGCAAACTTACCTAATTCCGGCCGATACACTTTAGAGATAACCAACGATCCTATGGCCGCATCTCATCGAAGTTAATATTATGTGTGTATGAATTGTAAATCATGCTGTGGTGCAAGTAGTGTCGCATTTAATAAGCCGTTTCACCACATGTTTTCCAGATTGATGAACATACATATATACGAGATTTTTCAGCCACAAAAAAAAAATATATATATATATATATTTTTTTTTATAGGTGAAATTACATATATTTTTTTAGGTTTTTTTTAGCTGTACATATATTCTTTTGACGCTGACTTGATTCGGCTACTGCAGAAAGCGGAGTCCCTTGCCCGTGGGCAATGAACCAATTATCGACGCGGCGTTTCCGCGTTGAATTTCAACCTCTTTGTAGCAAAAACTGCCATGCTCTTCTATCGCCGGTCGACGCAGCAACTCTGGATCCCAGGTCCGCCAGAAAGTTCTTTATGATTTTTCCCATTGGGCCTAATGTCTCGAAGGCAATTGGTTGAACGATAAAGTTCCAGTTCACGACATTTTGCCAACTTGCGATATTCAGCAAGGCAAGCGGCTGCTCCGACCTCTCGGCTGGTATGGCGGGCATAAGAAGCGGCCAACGTGCAAGACACGGTGACGTCGTACACAAGGCAGCGACCTTCACTCCATGGAATTAGAGTCAGGCCGTCCGGACGTAGTTGACTGTTGGCTGACAGACCAACCGGCTCTTTGACTGCCGGTATGTGGGCTGACTGCATTGCTCGGTGTATTACGTCACTCAATGCCTTGAGAACCTACCAGCGCTTTTCTTGCAAGCGAGAGCATGCTCACCCGTAGAAGACACCGGTAGGTCACGTCTTGCACAGTTATGTGCGAAACAGACTGATTTCCCCAGACGCAGGCCGGAGACGATGCGGAGTGTGGCATTGTCCAGCATCGTCCCCAGCTGCGGTAAGGGAATGACCTGAAGCCACTTTCCGCTCATCGGATCGATCACGGCTCTTATTCGCGCCTGCTCTTTAACGTTGTTCGCCTGGTTTATTAACCGCTACTGGATCGATTTAACTACTTGCAAGTTCAAAGTCGATTGTGTAATGCGTTCGGGCAATGGACCCCACACTTTTGCATAGTAGCGACAAGCATTTTCCATTTGAGCGGTGAAGCTGGTGTAGGCATCAGGTGATGTGATACCTGACAGCAAAGTATCGGTATTTTTTTAGAGTCCCGAGGTAGGCAGACAAAGCAACTTGCGAAGCAATGCGAATACCCATTCCCCCTGCGGCCGTTGGGAGCGACGCTTGTAACCACGAGGTTTGCCTAAGCTGAACGTTTAAGATACCCTGAATGGTACTTCGCAAGGTTTCGTCGAACCATTAAAGGAGGTCCGGTTCGGCATAGGCTCGTGAGCATCGCAAGAGGTACATCAGCCTCGGAGTTGACAAGCTCATGCGAAGCAGCTAGACGGCTGGGTGAGCGTCCAAGAGTCGCAATCTAGAGCACCAGATAAGCCACTAGATTCGTCTAGAATTGGCGCCCCTAGAAGTTCCAATTCATGATCAGCAATCATCCTGGCAGCTGGAAGAAGATTGCGCACCATTTGAAGCATGGAGCCGAGATGAGGGTACTTTTGAAAGGGAAAGAAAATTTCGGACTTGGCGTCGTCCAGCTTGAGTCCTGAGACCGCCTCGAACTCTTTTACCCGGGCAATGTTTCTCTGGACCTCCAGGGCGTCTCCGACGAGAGTGCCGTCTCGTATATATATATATATATATATATATATATATATACAGCGCGCTATATTGTAGCGTGAAAACTGAGTACAGTTGTTCCATAGCTCTTACGGTTCTGGAAACATTCAACAGCTAAAGAAGATCCATAGCTCTTACAGTTCTGGAAACATTCAACAGCTACAGATGAATTTTCACGCCGCTTCACTGCGCGGCCTTATGACGCTCAGCTGCACCTAGCGCTCATAGCAGGCATCCACAGCAGTACTGCCTTTGCTTGAGTTTGAATTTGTTTATTGACATTTTCTAGAAGATAATTGCAATAACAATTAATCTTATGTTAATTCCGAGTTCCAATAGACACATGTTGCTCCAAAAAAACTCAATATAGGTTGTTCGGAGCCCCTTTTTTATGAGATTACAATGTATAATTTATATTTGCCATTTTTACCTATTTACAATATGTTGCCATGCACAAAAAGTATAACTCGGGCATTTCAGTGCCTATGAGCTTGTGTGTGTGTACTACTCTCAAGAAGGAGCTAGCGCTTGGAATTTTTTTTTATTAAATATAGTATTTCCATAAGCCGAACCTGGCAAAACTCGGTTTATTTTAAGGAGCATAATATTCAGCGCTTTGTTCGCTGTTTAATGTTAGGATCATAATGCTAGCGGTTGCAGTAGTGAGCTGCAGTGATTTCAGTAATAAGATCATGGCTCATGTGGGTGAAAACTGCTTCGCCTGCCGAACAGGCGCAGAATCCGAACCGGTATCGCTCCAATGTGCGTCATGCACGAACTGATTCCATACATCATCCATGCAACAAACGGGCGCGACATCTCAGTTGTGGAACTGCCTAACTCGCCGGCGGACAGAATAGAGTACAATCATGAACCGAGACACCACGATATACCAATGCATGAACCTGTTATCTCATTAATTAATTAAGTTCGCAGAACTCGGTCGCTTCGGCGTCGATTTTTCCCCTCGTCGACCAGCCCGAGGATAAGATTGTACAAACAACTAGATATATGTCAATTGAACTGCGAAAGACCGTCCAGCGTTTCGATGTCCCCGGGTATTATAGTTTCCATTATCATTCTCAACGAGCCGCTTGCGGTCGTCCCACAATCGGTGGCGTATCGTGGTGTATCGGTGGGGGCTGTTTATTGTGGCACACGACTAGGGCGCATGAACCTGTCATAGGGAGAGACTAATGTTGTAATCCTTTCCTCACCCACACGTTTGTTGATTGCTATGCACAGCGAGTGATGACAACAGTACTGATCAATTGCTGGAGAAGATTTGCATCGCGAGAAGCTTCGTTGGCGTTGGACGAACAATACTGTTAGCTCCTACCGATAGAAGCACCCCCATTTATTATGCCAACCTGTCGAGCCCGGTGACGTAGTGCATTCCGTCTGCGCCTCGCGACCGGAGAAGACACATAGATGCGCGAGTTCGAGCCCCACCGCTGCACATTTATACCTCTGGGGGTCCGTCTAAGAAGCATTGCGAAAAGCAGTCCCGTGGACGTAAAATCTTGGCTGAGGTTCTGTCCGAAAAGTATTTTTTATGATGCCAATTTGCTACGGGTTGGTTCTTTGCGAGGGGTGATCTACTCAACAATCGACATTTTCGCCATTCGAGCCTTGTCAGACTGCGTGGCATATGAAGGACCGGCTTCCCGTGTTTACTGACGGGGATTAAGAAACATATCCCCGTGGTTCTCAGACTGTCTCTGAAATCGATTAGCAGTAATAAACGACGCACCGGCGTGGGGGAGCGCCTGGATAACAACATGGTTATTCGCTGCTTGCTCGGATTAATCCTGATAGACTGCGACACGGCTCCCTTGATAAAGCCAAAGCTGAAATCACCAGCGTCTTGTTAAACTCAGCTCTGACAAATCACCACTAAATATGCGGCGGTCTCCGCGTTGGAATAAGAGAGACTACTTTGCGCTGAGGCAGGTTCTTTTAAGAGCCTTCCATCGATCGTCTTATGGCCCAGCTATGGCGACTATTAACTCAATCACACGAAAACATTACCGAAAGTTCCAAGACTCCAAAGAGCGATAATTTGCCGATTAACCGGAACGCCATCCCTATACTAAAAGCGCAACGTAAACCTCACTGCATCACACAACAGCCTTAAAAATGTACAAGCTGTCCAATTGCTTCTGAAAACTCCTGGGCCGCTTCCTTGTAACCTTCACTTATTCATCCAGGTGCGATACCTGTCGGGCCTCCTACTTCACACGAACTCAAAGCTTCCGAGAGATTCTTCACTGAGGTTCTTGATAAGCCGTTTAGTCTAGACAAAGTCAACACTGCCCTCGCTCGTCTACGAAACAACAACGTATTCGTATTCTTGTGAGAATTGCATACCTTTTGTAGGGACAGCTCTTCGCACCTAGATGGAAGTTCTTTTTCAATAGATACTTATCTCAGGGCACACTGCCAGCCAACTGGTTCGAGTACCTTTTCAATGTAATCCCAAACGGAAAAGGAGATTCGTCGTGTGGCGGCCGATATCAAAAAGTAGTTGTGTCCTAAAACTACTCTTGAGCATGTAGAATTCCTTCCAGATGAGCAGGATGGCTTCAGGACTGGGCGGTCCATTATTTCCTGCGAAGTACTTCTTGAGCAGATTACAGTCTCATTACACTGGAAAAACGTTCTATGTTCGCAGGCTGTTACTTGATAAAACTAGATTTTAAATCAGCTTGCGACGACGTACCCCGTGATATTGCTTTAAAGTAGTTGGGTATCAAAATGATACTAAATTTTCTGGAATCGCTCGCCGATAGCAGTCTTGTAAAAAAGAAACGTTCGTTTGAAACAGGGCGCACCTGCACATAGTCCTAGTCCATCCGGTTGTCTCGATACCAACACGATGACCTCTACCGACCTCGGTGTCAGGGTATATATCATATCTTCTCCTGTTACTCATATCTGAAAGTTCATCGTATGAGGCTAGCTTACACGTTATCAAGGCTTGACTTGGAAACCGTGTTGCAAGGAACGCCATTGGCACCGCTGGAGTTCTATCGCAACTGTTGCAATTAAGCGCGATTTACCTCCAATAGCATTATGAATGGCTGGAGTACGGGAGAGGACGATGTAAAACTTGCCAGGTTTGCTAACGACAGGATTGAGTGTTGTGTTGTTATTGTGTGCTTTGTATTCTAATCTATGCTATTCGTGGATGGAAAATTGAATAGCCAGCAATAAGAATCATTCAGTACGTCGGAAGGAATAGCAACGTGCTTATATATTACACTCTTCTTGGCTTTATTTATTTATTAATTTCCTTTTATTTAGCAATACGTTTCCATTTTAAGATGGCACTTAACTTTAATGTAATGGCTATTATATACAATTTAGGCAATTTAGCGCCCGTCTCACCGGGCGAAAACGTGCAAAGACCGCCGATACGTCTGGTAGATCGCTGCATGGTATTTAAAGCACTACTGCGAGCTGCACAACCGGCAGCAACATTGATCGCCAACTTGGTGAAATTCTTGGGTCGAACATACAAATTGATGATAGTCATGCATAATGTTCCTTGTGTCCACCTGCCGACTGGTATATACCGCTCCATCCCAAAGCTCTCTGGCTGGGTACTACACATCTAACTGCGCTAGCTGTGCCGAGGTCTCGGTCATTTTTGACCCTGACTCTGATTGTTTTTACTGCTAGTCCGCAACTCACTAGCAGGTACACGAAGCGGTTGTTGTTGTGCGCGGCCAGGAAAGAACACGCTTATATATATAGATAGATATTGTGACGCATCTTGTCAACTGGACAAAATTTCTCCCTGTAAGATGGTCCTACATTCTGTCAATGCTTAACATTAGTACAATCTTAAGCTCAAAGAGACGCACTGCCGCCCTCAGAGGCAGTTTTCGAGGGCCTCTCGCCTCTATGCAAACAGAGGCAATAGCCGCCTGACATCTGTCGTCGATGTGCTGGGTAAAGGCCGTTCTTATGTGGTGTAGACCCAAATTCGGGAAGAACTTGACGAACTACAGCGGTTGTCCACAGCAGGGTATTCCGCCTGCTGCAGCCAATCGAGTCCCACACGTATTTATTTGCAGGCCCTTACGTTGAAGGTCAGTGGTTTGCGTGGCCGACAATTCGACGAATGGCACCGCGGCCTCGGTGGGTTAATATTATGTCATTTGCATATATGACGTTGAAGGAAGTTTTTAAACTTTCTATGATAACTGGCAAGTGACGGGGAGTCTTGTCGAAAGCCTTAACAGAATCAATAAAGACGGGGTACAAGTGACCCCCGAGCGCAGCCAACATCCGCCCAACTTCCGACTGGAGTACATGATTCGCGTCTTGTGTACTTCGAGCCTTCCTGATTCCGATTTGCTCCGGAGTAAGGGCCTTCTCCGCAGCTGGAAGCACAGTCGAGATAGAGAATCAACTTAGCAAAAAAAAACATATTTTAAGAGTATGGTCTGACGCGATACCGCGGTAGAGATTGGTTCACGTTGTCGCCGGTTTTGCGCTCGAATAGCAGAATTAGCCCGGCCTCGTGCCAAACCTGGAGAATACGTGTCCCCCGCTCAGTATCTGGATAAACAGGTTACACAGCTTTCCTGCTAAAACATCGGGCGACTTTATCTGCATTTATGAATGCGAAAAAGTAGATGTGGCACGTCTGCTGTGGGGTGAATTATACCAGTATCACATGATCCTACTGCACATTCCGTGCAGTTCGACAATACTGTAGCATTCGGCCAAAAACAGAGCGAAATCGATCTAGGCCTTTTTCGTTTTTACAACGGTCTTTAAAATAAAAACCGGATAGCCAAAGTAGAGCAAACGAGTGTCTTCCCAAGTTCTCAACAATTGTGGATCTGAATAACCACGCTATTATTATTATTATTATTATTATTATTATTATTATTATTATTATTATTATTATTATTATATTAAATAAAAAATACGACCGTCTCTCAACATATCCACAACAAACCACAGGCTTCGTAATGCCTGCCCGTGCTCTTTGAGTGGGCAGGGTATGTACTTGTCACGCTAGCCTAACTTTCCGGCTGACAACTTATTGTAATTCAGCCAAGGGTATCCCTTTTACCCTTGATTCGGTTAAAATCCAAACAGTCGAATAAGTTCGCTAACTTCCGTTATTACTGTCATTTGATGATGGTATTTCGATTTCGCCATGCATTTGCATTGTTAAGTGAGGTACACCTCGCAGGGCCTCGCACTGCGGATAAGAAGTTGTACGTATTTATGCTTGCCTCTTATTCTGATTTTCAGTTTTAATCTGCGTGACGACGTGGTTCAAAAGATTATGGGCCGCACTAAGTGCCTACGAGAATTTCTCGTCGACACGATGAAACTAGACCCTGACGAGGTGGCACGAATCACAATGACGCCAAGCGATACTTCGGCTTCACCTCAAGCTTTGTGACAGTGACCACCGGCTACCTCATTATGCAAGCAGCCAACCAAGCAAGCTGTTGGCCATGCAGTGCTGCAGTCAAGACACTTCTAAAACTGGTCACACGCTCAGACAACGCAAATCGAGTTCGACATTGGGTTGTGTCTCTTTACTTTATAAACGAAACGCAATTGTGTTCACATAGTGCAGTGATTGTGGCGACGAAAATGCTAATAGGTCTAGTAGATGTACGTGTGTGCGTTTCTGAGTAAGTATTTGTTTAGGCTGGATCTGTATATGTGCTAGAAGCCAACCGGGAATGTTCGATTTCGTTTGAACACTATCAGCGGAGAGCCGTATGTGCTAGAAGCTAACCGAAGCCAATTTTTCGATTCTATTTGAGCGTTACCGAGCGCTTCGGAGCATCTTCCGGAGCGCATGACACACGAACACAGAGGATCTGCTAACATGCGAATGGTGGTTCGGCGCATTGAAGTTTGTTCGTGCTGTGAATACATACCCTAAAACGTTTTTTTCGCGCTGACTTTCAGCCGACGTTTATCGTCCATGAACGTCGGCGTGTCGTCGTGCGTAACGGTGAGGGATTGAACTCTATGTGCACCTATTTGTCTCTTTCGGTCCAGCGCTGTGCATTCTACTGCATGGTACACCTCTGCAGGCAGAACCGGCAGGTGCACAACTCGTACTCCTCGTGAAAGATTGCGTTTGAACACACCAGGTATTGATAACCATGCACTATGTACGTGGTGTATACGTGGCGTCTTGACTAAATACTATACGTTTAAATAATATGACTTGCGCCGTTTAGTTCCTGACAAACTATGTTGTACCAGTCTATGAACAAACAAAAATACCATAATTTCCTGTAGGCGATTTCCACCGCTTGTGATGTAAGCGTAGTTAATCGTGCAAGAACTCGTAGCTCGTAGACGAGACTCGCTGGTGGCAAGTTTCACCTGAATGTACTGAATAACCCGAATTCGAGTTTGTGCGGCAAAATGCGCGTTCAAGCTTCCCCCTTCTACTTAGTTCTAGGCGGCAGTCTTAGACGCGAAATTCCTGAAAGTTATTCGAGCCGTAACTGTAGTTAGTACAAATCGTTTAGCTGTAGCAGAGACCGACGCTGATGGAAATGGTGCAATAAAATGCTGAAAAATACGATCTAAAAAAACACGATGACAGCGCGATGATGAAGCTGCGACCGAACACCACAACATTAGAAAGGATGACAATAAAAAACGGAGCGCATTTGCAACGAAATAAAACAAACTTAGTTACGGTGGAAATGGTTGTAGCACATATATTCAATATTTTTTTAAGTAGCCGATGCTTGCTTAGAATGATCGGTCTTGAATCTGAATTGCACAACTGAATCAAACTTGTATAAGATGCATGCGGTGGACACGCGATATAAACAATTCTATTCGGTAGATAGTCACAGTTGAGCATTTTCAGACATTTTCAGACTACTTCCCTGACAATTTCTTCGAACGAGAGGTGCGGCTCATTTTTCTGCCAATCGCCGGAGAAAAACGGCTTCTTATAACGAACGTTTACTTCGTTTTATTAATTTCTGATTTGTATCACTGTGCACAGGGAGGTTGCCGGCACCAGTAGAGATCGGTATTGCCGTCGCGATCCAGCACCTTAATATATCTACCTACCTGTACGAGTTAATGTAAAATTGTTGAATTGATGCAAACGTTTTTGCTATTTTCTGCCTCAAGCTGAAAACAAAAACTTGCAAGACATTCGGATCTATTTAATCATCAATGTAGTCTCCCCCTCTTTATTGACATCTTGCCCACTATCAACCAGCTATTTGGTTCCTCCGTTATAAAAGTCTTGATTCCTGAAGACGAAGAGTGATATACCTCGTTTTAGACGTCTTCTCGAAAGGCTTGCATTATTTTCCTGTAGTAGGATAGTAAGATACTGCCTTCACGCAATTGCCCCTTATCTTACAGTGTCAGACCTTAAAAACATAGATAAAGTACAATCTTATTTCATAAAACGCACGTTAGTCTTGCCGCAGAACGCATCGGCAACGCTCGCCCTAGAACTATGCCACGAACGCACTCTAGTAGAAGATTTAGTACTGGACAAGATACCGTTCAGTACACAAGTCTTAGAAACCTACAGAGAATATAGAGAAAACCGCAACATGGCATTTGTAATGGGTCTATATGTCGAGGGTCCTGCTTTTTTGCAGCAATAAATGGAAACTATCAGTCACAAAAACAGATCTATAGTATGCCGAACAACATGGCATGGTTACCACCACCTTCTATGCTTGGGCGGAAACTGTTATGAAATCGACGAGTGCCTATGTAAATATTGTGGAGAGTGCAATATCGGACGTTATCACATACTCACCTGCTCGTTCATTGACACATCGTCACTACAATCAAGCGTCAACGATATTCTTAGTCTACAAAATTATATGTGAACTATTGTACTATACTACCAATTCATGATGAATAAACCCGTAACAATTATTTTCCTGTCAAAACGTTTTGGAGAGACTAGAACAAGTGAAAATCTGAGGGTGCAAGGTCCGGAGAGTATAGTGAGTGCTTCATAAGTTCCCAGCCCAAGTCGTATATTTTGCATGCATGGTCTGCTAAAAACTGTGTGTCAGAAAACCTCCGGTGGCTACACCACTTTACTTTTTGGAATTCCGTTCCGGGTTATCTGAAAAAAAGTCAAGTTTATTTCACCATAAATTGGTGGACATTGTCTAAAGTGCATAGCTTCTTTCACTACTGCATGCGTCGAACCAGCTTCTATTTCCTAGCATTGTTGTATGTCGTATCGATCAATATTACACGTGCCACAATATCTACACACTCAGTTTTCTATTTGAATGCAATAACTTTTTAGGCATATACATTAATGGCAACCATGTCGGGTAGATCTACAGGGTATACTGTTTGCTTGCATTCCCTGCTTCCAACGGTCTGTTGTAAGTACAAGACCGTCAGTGAATCTCCTTATGACTAAGTTCAAATTACGCTCTTCTCTATGTGCCTCATGGGTCAGTAGGGTTGTCTGTAAGTGTGAGACCCACTCTTCGTCGTTTATTAGCAGGGGTTCTATAGCAGGTCTCGTCGGTAAGAGGATACATGGCCTCTGAATGCTCCCTCGTACCTGATGTGTGTGCTGCGCAGTCTCATATTCACGTCTTTTGCTCTGCTTTATTCATTTATACGCTTTTGTCAGTTCAGCTAGGTTGGCCAGCCCTGATGAGCTTAAATCGTTGTGGCAACATATGCGTCTTTAGATGGTTTTGTATTCGTGATCAAACCATGGTTTGTGCCTCGAGTTTGTCGCGGTATCCCTCTTATGTGATGCTGCTGATTGAATGGCCTACCGGAGTGAGCGCTCGTAAAAGTCCGTGTCTACTTCGGCCGCATCTTGCAGTAGATGTAGAGCTTGTTCTAGCTGGCTGAGACTTAACTTGCGGCCGAGGGGTTTGGTTTGTCATGGCCAGTTCTACTCGAGTGAGCAAGGCTGAAGGTAATTTTGCAGTGCTAAAATTGTCGTTTGATTATGTCTACAGCCATTTTTCCATTCCATGCTATGTATGTAACGTCAAACTGGTTACCTTCTATCTGTAGGCCCATTTCTCTCACTCCCTCGATGGAAGCTGTCGCTCTTGTCATTCTTAGCGAGGTTACAATTCATATCCCCTGCTATGATAGTGTGTTTATAATTGTCTGTGCATAGCATCAAGGGCTGTCTAATATCAAGCAAGATGTCTGACAGGTTGCGATAAGGTGGGCTGCATCTACATATTAAATAAAAGTTCCTTATTTCAACAACAAGTAACCTCGTTGTGGATCTAAGTAACCAAGCCCAATCGGTCGTGCGCACAGCTAGACCTCCCATTTCGGTCGTCCTCTACCGGAGGCTTTAATAGTTTTACTATGGTAGATTAGATTGTGTTTGTGTAGCTTAATGGCTGTCGAGCCCGGTGGCGTGGTGGCATGCGTCTGCGCCTCGCGACGGAGGGGACACGCAAGTGCGCTGGTTCGAGCCCCACCGTTGCACCGATTTGTATTTATGGGGGTCCGTCTATGCAAAGCAATGCGAAAGGCAGTCCCATGGACGTTAAATCTTGCTGAGAGTCAGCCCCGAAAGGATTTTGTTTGTGTAGCTGAATGGCTGCTGTGTCTCTTACAGATGTCTCGGTAAGCCACACTATGTCATATTGCGCAAACTTGTTTTTCCCACAACTTTTAATACCGAATGTAATCCTTCTACGTTTTAAAGTGTGCACTGTGGTATTGTGTTGGGCTCTGGCCATTGGGTCGTGTTCGTAACAAGTCTGTTGTTGCCGCATTTGACTTGAAGTCAATTTGGCGAGGTACTCTCGACCAGCATTCTATCAGATTGGCTAATTCGGGGTCGTCTGTTAGCTAGTTCTGAGGGCGGTGGTTGTGGTTGACGTGTAATGCCCTGTAAGGCCTCGGTTGGCCTCGGGACGGCCTGAACCGTGTTCCGGCCATACAGCGGGGTCTAATAGATCCGAAAAAAGTATCTTAATTGACTAGAATATTGAAGATATTGTAATACGGCTAGTTAAGCCCAGTAAGCTTAGTCACTTTTACGCCCAAGTTAGTGCCAACGATTCGAGTTACATAATCCTGAATATCCGACTCGTTATGTCGCTCTCTGCAAATTTCTCTCATCTAGGTCAGACGATCGGTAGATAAAGTCAATGAAAGTCGTTTTATTGGACATACTCTTATCGGCTCAGACGTTTAGAAAGAATCACTTTAACCCTAATCTGC
This sequence comes from Dermanyssus gallinae, assembly GCA_003439945.1. Taxonomy (NCBI): domain Eukaryota; kingdom Metazoa; phylum Arthropoda; class Arachnida; order Mesostigmata; family Dermanyssidae; genus Dermanyssus; species Dermanyssus gallinae. The sequence continues at coordinate 402,955 of QVRM01004488.1, forward strand.
AAGGCTCATGAGGATTCAAATCTAAATTTAGATGTCCAATGTCGGGCGTTTGCTGACGGTAGCCAGGACGCAAAAAAAGAAAGTCATAGGACAACTCGCATACTAGGGCCTCCATCACTCAGCTCGCAACCGACTTGTCTATCTCCTCACCGACACGCTTTTATTCGTCCAGGAGCTAAAGCGACGCTTTGCCCTGCCGGCGTCCCTCAATTACATCAACGCCCTCAAAACGTGGGAGTGCAAGTTTGCTGAAATCGATGTAAATTTCTTCAGCACCGGAGCAATGCAAAACCAGGCATGGAAGGTGCCGAGTCGGTCTAACCGCCATGTGGTGACTAGGTTCGCCGTGCACGGATCTTACTATGTGCTGTGCGCGACCCCCGGGTTCTATGATCCCTCTGACTCATGTGTGTGCCTTCGTTGTAAAGTACCATGCGGTAGATACCATGCTGCCTCCGATAGCCTAGTCCCGTCGCTAGCCAGTCTAGATAACCAGGCCCACGTCTTAACTTCATAGTTTTACATATTTGTTATTTTATATGCCTAAATGTGTGTGCATATGCATATCTTTTAAGTGTACTATTTCCACACGACACGTGTGATAATAAACAAATTGATTGACTTTGGTTTGTAGCAACAGGGCCCGACCCAACAGTGGTCAGCCCCTTGACTTGAGACCACACGCTCAGAAGAAATAACTGTTACGCTCACAAACATTTACCTAGAATAAATAGTACAGACCTCAGAGTAGCCGGATGGAAGCAAACCGTTTCAACGGACGGCAGTTCAACGTTTATTAGATAGAATAACTCGAACGATTGTAGAATTGGCTGAATTGTCGAGCTTTACGGGTACGCGCCAGTGTCACTGCAGTCTTGTTCAGTTGTTTGTGAAATATAGGATATTTGTAATTTTTTTGAGAAATTATACTTGCTAAAACCCGTTCTTGCCTCTTCATATGCTCTTAGGAAATGTCCCCGTACGTCACGTTACCTTTTTCTAATTAAATATACTATGGGAAGCAAATATACATATGTAAAAACCTTTACTTGCCTGTTTAGTAAGGGTCCGTTAAGTCTCAAGGTGATGTAAGCTAAAGTTTGTATTTGGCAAAACAATTAATCGCCCACTTTCTACGTTTATGTTTAAAGCTTTCTACTGTCAGCGCGCACGGGCCATTTCTTCCCTTCTCCGACCAATAAACTTATCAATATAGAAAATGCAACTATAGCTTGGTTACATTAAGCTGACTGTTATAGCGATCTGACAGTTGGATATTTTATATATATATATATATTTTTTTTTTTTTTTTGACATGTGTGTGCGTGCAGCAAGTTTTAAAAGTACACGGGGTTAACCACACATCATTGCTCGTATAAGCTCATTCTTGTGGACTCACGCGAACCCCGTATCGACCCGCTAGCGCAGCAGGGGCCTCAGTTTCATTACACTGCGAGATGTTGCCATATTTTTTGTATATATATATATATATTGTTTGAGGAAGCATGTTGTTTCACGTTGGATGGTACATATATATATATATATATATATAATGGCGCTCGCCCAATGTTAATGTTGGAGATGCTACCATATCACCTATTTTGTATATATATATATATATATTGTTTGAGGAAGTATTTCGTTTCATGTTGGAAAGTATATATATATATATATATATATATAATGGCGTTCGTCCAATGCTATAGTTTAGTATCATAGTGTTCGCCAGAACCTGTAGATCACAACCGACACAATCACAATGACGGAAGCTTACGTTCTAGGCCCGGAATAGAAGCGAAGAGTGGCAGCGGTAGAACCACTTCGCGCCGGCGGAATCATGGACGAGATCCTTATTTTCTTCTTCAACAATCCGAGAAGTACTATAGCCAAAAAATGCAACGACGGAACAAAGTCCGAGGAAGCTTGTAGGAGTTCGAGCAAACTTCGATAGTCTGCAGCACATTTCGTATTCACGAAAAATTCGACAAGTGTTATCTGGCTAGAGACCAAGGCTACCAGAGCGGCAAGCGCTCTGAGTTGCACCTGTGTTCGCTCAAACATGAGGTTGCCGGGTGTCTTTTGTTGTTCCAAAGTGAAATTTGTTTTCTATTGGCGCTTAATTGGCGACAAGATGCAGGGTGACTCGTCCACTGCTCTGCAGAGGTGCCTGTCACCGAAACGACCAAGTTTCTGACCGGGGTGCAAGTTCTAAGTGTGGTGTCAAGTGAAGCTGGGAGGCCTCACAGCGGAGGCCTACCAACGAGTTTCTGATGACTGTTCCAAAGCCGTGGATTGACCGCGTGTCGAATGGAAGACCGTACGTATTTCAGCAAGTGCCTGGGCGTGCCCGTTCACACGAGCCAATCGGTGCAAAACTGGTTAGACGACAATTAGCCATGTTTTGGCCGAAACACTTTTGGCAAACGCCAAACAGTCCCGATATATTTCCTCTGGATTTCTTTCTGTGCGAAATAGGCGTAGTCGAGCAAAGCTTTAACAAGTTTCCACACCATAACACGTCATTACTGAGCGCTGCCATTTTTTCGGCACTTGAGAAATTATCCCGAGACTCGAGGTGCAACGGGCCTGCGCGGCCTAAAGCGGTTATTAAAGCAGATACATTGACACTACACACACATATATATATATATATATATATATATATATATATATATATATATATATATATATATATATATATATATATATATAGTTAGTAGAGTTAGTAACAGTCCGACAGTCAGTCTAAGCGAATACGGAAGCACCTTGTAGGGAGAGGCACAATTTTCTTGTTAGTTGTTACCACGTGTTCGCCGTAGAGCATGCGGACATTCGAGTCCTGGGCGAGCGCTCTGCCAGGCCGAGTTGGGCTAGCGTTATTCTTTGTTGTTGATTATGTTGTTCTCTATGCCGCCGTTACCTCTACAGCTTCCGTCGTTGTCGTCGCCGTTACCTCTGCCGCTTCCGTCGTCGTTGTCGTCGTCGTCGTCGTCGTTGTCAAGCATTGTAGAGCGGGCACAAGTTCGACATCTTTACCTGACAGTATTAGAAGTCTAACACACTCTAACGCTATCAAGTAAGATGTTGCCTTATTGCCTTAACAGACTCGCACACACACCCACACACACACACACGGGCGCGCGTTGTAGGCGAAAAGGGGCCACAAGCTGGTTGGCTGGCTGGGTGGCTGTTCGTTCGTGGCTGCCAGTTCGGTCGCCGGGCGCAGCACCGCGGGAAACGCGCCCGCCTCACCAACAACCGTGATGATCGCTCTTCGGCTTAAACACGCCTGCTCGCGCATTGTCGTAGCTCACTCACTTTACTGGTTGGTTCGGTCACTGTCTTGATTTCCAAATCGGGCTGGTTGCAGCGGCAAGCGACAATAGTAGTAGCAGCAACAGCAGCAGTAGTTGTTGTTGTTGTTGTTGTTGTTGTTGTTGTTGTTGTTGTTGTTGTTGTTGTTGTTGTTGTTGCTGCTGTTGTTGTTGTGGCCGTTGTTGTTGTTGTTGCCGCCGTTGTTGTTGTTGTGACCGCTGTAGCTGTTGTAGCCGCTGTTGTTGCTGTTCATGTTGCCGTTATTGCTGCTGCTCCTGCTGCTGTAGAAGAAGAAAGAGAAGAAACTCTTTAGCCAAGCACTGCTCGAAGTTAAGCAGAGAACTACCACTACGACAACGACGACGACGACGAACCCTACCTCCCGAAGGCTTGTGCCTCAATTTCATAAATGTCAAGCGACCTGTGTTGTCTGTCTCTAAGCGTCTCCTCCCCTCTCTCTCTCTCATATATATATATATATATATATATATCTTCAGCCTTCTCTACCCCTCGGCTTCTCGTCTGTTTCTCTACGTCTTCGTGGCTTCGTACCTCTTCTCCTTCTATCGAATGACAAGTTCGACGCAGGTAGTAGTAGTAGTAGTAGCAAGAAGCTGTGCATAGATAGACGGAAGAACGGAGGGGTGGAAAAAGACATCGTCACCGCCTTTGTTTCTTCCCCCCCCCCCTCTTCCCCGGCCGCTCTGCCATGTTTGATCACGCTGCCCCTCACACAACACTCGCACACACCCACCCAGATGCACACACGACGCACTGGCCCAAAATGGTCACGATTGGGCTTTCTGCTGCTGCCGCCGCTGCAACTGCTTCTATGGTCACTGCTGCTCGCTACCGTATAGTTGCTGTACGGTATTCGACCTGTGTCGAGCTGCTTTTCCAGTGGACACTGCTCGGTGACGGATCATCATACCATATCTGATCGATGTTGCGGTTGCACTTGTAGTGCGAGTTGTTGTAGGTGTTGTTGTTGTCGTTGTTGTAGGTGCTGCTTGCTGTTGTGTTGTTGTAGGTGTTATTGCTGTTTTTGTTGTAGGTGTTGTTGTTGTTGTTGCTGTTGTTGTTATTGTAGGTGTTGTTGTTGTTGCTGTTGTTGTTGTTGCTCTTGTTATAGGTGTTGTTGTAAGTGTTGTTGTTGTAGGTGTTGTTGCTGTTGTTGTGTTGAAATCTCTCTCTCTCTTTGTTGTCCTTCTCTATGTCTCTTTATACCTGTACGAGTGCTGTTACGGGTCCCCTTGCTAGACGCGTCCGCCTTCCGGGTCGGTCTCCGGGTCGTGTTTTTGGGTTCGCAGCGAGTAGACTACTACTACTACTACTACTACAACCACTAGTAGCCTGCCGTTTTGGTCTTTCTGTGGTAAGGCCGCTTTCTCGGCAGGTGCTGCAGTTGTTGTTAGTGGTGCTATCGTGTCGTCGCTGTCTGAGGGCTTTAATTTGTTCAAACACAGCAGCAGCAATAACAACAGAAGCAATAAAAACAACACGAACAACAACAACAACAACAATAAAAGCAACACAAACAACAACAAAGATTGAAGCAATAAAAACACACCGACAACATCAACAAGAGCAACGCAAGCAATACTAACAACAATGGAAACAGTAAAAGCAACACCAACAACATTAACAACAGAAACAATAAGAGAAACAACAGCAGCAACAACAACAACAAACATCTAATCGAAGTTCGTCTTCGCTATAGACGTGTGCTCATATGGCTCACCTGTTCGGTATGGGGCCACCTGCCCCAGACATTCGACCGCTATTCGTCGAGAGTTACTGCGTCTATCGAGAACGATGTGGCTGCCATCCAGTCAGTCGGATCACCGGACTCACCGTTACCGAACGGATAATGGACTATTAGCACGGGAACGGTGGTAGCCCTCCTCCATCGTATCGTGCCGAGAACTCGAGCTGCTCTCTCGACCAACACACCCCCATATCCATCTAGCAACACTACTCAATCTACCTAACTTGACCAGCGGCTGCGGTGGCTTAAGATTTCGACTCCTCACTGACTCGCTGCGAGTGAGCAGCCGCGGGTTGGGTTCCCTCTACGCGAGATGGACCCGAGAGAGAGCCCGATTCACAGACCCATCCGCTAGGTAACCGACTCGTGAGGTAGGTAGCGTAGGCCTGACGTTGTGCGAGTTCGGGCCCGGACCAGCCGGTCGACAAAAAGAAGGGTGCGGACGACCTCGTCTCGGCGAACGACAAAGATGACGACGACGACGCCAATGGGCAAAAAACAGCAGAGAGCTTGCGATTTTGGCAGCGTCGAATGAGGATAAAGAGAATGATAGAATAATACTTACATATATATATATATATATATATATATATATATATATATATAGGGAGAGAGAGAGACCAGGAAATTGGCCATCCGAGAAAGGACCAACTGAGTGCATCGGCAAATGAATTCTATATAGTAAGCACACCACAGGCGAGTCGCGACAAGGCGTACGCGCCGGTTCAGGCGTTCTGCATTTGCGTTTGAGGTGACTTTGTCGACGATCAGGTACAGCTCAGCAGTCAGCCAGGATGGTGTTGCGTCGACAGGTAATAATAAAAATAATATAATAATAATAATAATAATACCAGGCATAGCCTAGAATCAACCAGCATCAGTATGAGCCGTATTGGAAGTACAATTCGCACTTGCTGCATTGCAACTCGAAAATCGCTTGACGAAATTCATTCATTGCCGCATTGACCGCCAAGATTTCAAGAGAGATTATCACACGAATGAAAGCGTGGCCCAGTGTGAGTTTCAAGTCGTTGACAGTTTTACGCGAATCGTGCTCGCGAAAATCGAAGCGCCGAATGCGAGCTTCAAGACACAGTGAAATCGTGGCAAGTGTAACGTCACGTTTGCATGAGCCTTGCGCTAATAGGGATGAATCTTGCGTGAATTTTAGTAATCCCGGCGAGCTGTTGTTGTTGTTGCTGCTGCTGCCTTATTTCTGTTGTTGTTGTTGTTGCTGCTTTATTTCGTTCGTGTTGTTGTTGTTGTTGCTCTTGTTGCCTGATCTATCTGGTCATGCACGCTAGCCAATATTATTCGCGACGTATCGGTCACACTAGGTTTGAGGTAAGAGTGCAGTATGCTGTAACCCTGAGACAATGCAAGCGCCGCTGAAACCGGCCGCTCTCGATGGACGATCGTTCTTGGCCTTCAAAGCCTCAACCAGTGACAACAATGACGACGACGACGACGACAACAGCAACAATAGCAACAACGACAACAGCAACACAAACAACAGGAACAGCAATAGCGGCAGCAGCAACAACAACATCAGCATCACCAGCAGCAGCAGCAACAACAACAATATAAGCAGCTGCAGCAACAACAACAATATAGCAGCATGCAGCAACAACAACATAAGCAGTAACAACAATACCAACATCAACAACAACAATAATAACGATGAAGACGACTCTTACTTTCGTACCCTGTCTCTGCTGGTTTTGACTAGCTTATTGGTGGTGGTGGCAGCGGCAACGGCCGTGGGCCCTCCAGACCTCACTTCTTCCCGGACAAAGTCACCGGACGACCTAAATATAGACGATAGGTGAAACCCGCTACACAAACAGGGACCGGAGGAGGTCCGGCCGTCTCGGGTACCTTTGAGCCCACTTCACCACCATCATTATCACCATCACCATCATCATGGTCATCAGACATGTCTCCGTCATCCGTCGCTAGTAATGGTGGTGGTGGTGGTGGTTTCATCTGAGATCGTCAGATGCCTGCCCCTGTAGATATAAAAAGATACTGCTGCTTCTAATACCGTCGCCGCCGTCGCCTGCTGCTGTTGTTGTGGTGTTGTTGTTGTTGTTGTTGTTGTTGTTGTTGTTGTTGTTGTTGTTGTTGTTGTTGTTCCCATCGAGTAGATCTGCTTGTTGTGCTCTCTGCGCCGCGTCAAAGTTCAAGCGAAGAAGAACCGAAGTAAGCAACATCGAAACAACGTCAAACGCCAACGACCTAATCACCATCATCAGCTATCACTATATTCATTAGCACAGCGTGTGTGTCTACCTTGCTGACCTGCCGGTGAGCACATGTGTATATATATATATATATATATATATATATATATATATATATATATATAATATATATATATATATATATATATATATATACATATATATATATACGTATATTCTTCAATGTGTGCGCTTGTTGTTGTTGTTGTTCACACACGGGAACACCACACTTCTCCATATCGGTCTCAGGCAGCACGCTACAAATATGGATGTCCTTTTGCCCATATTAGTTGCGCTCGCTGTGGGCTGGGCAAACGGGGGCCTTTGGTCACCGTTACGGTTCGGATCGCTCTCTTACGGTAGTGAGTGAGTGAATGAAACAGACTTGTTTAGAGTTCACTGACCCTTTAACTAGGCTCCTCATTAAGTCACCAGCAGCAGCGGCAGCATCAGGGCAAAGATTACGCTTTAGTTTCTTTTTTTTATAAACAGCGTCATCAACCAGCAGCCAATGCAGTTGCAACGACAACAAATAGCCTCAAACCTTCATTAGCACTATATATATGTTTTCTATGAGAAAAGACGCATCCTTCGATAGTCGACTAAAGCAAAGCTAGACGCGTACATTGTAGAGTATATATATATATATATATATATATATATATATATATATGTAATATATATATATATAGTTGCACCCATAAATGGCGTCTGGACCGCCTCCTTTTAAGCAGATCAGAAACGGAAACAGCGTGATCATTATCTGCTGACACCGGCGGATGGCAGCGGGAGTGGGCGACCGACGAAGATCAGCGGCCGGGACGGACGGACGGGATGTCACCAGATATAGAAGCTAACCACAAACGTCGAAATCTGAATAGGGTCAGGGGGAGCGACATCAACGGGGAGGAAAGGTAACATAGTGATTTAGCCGGGTATTGAGACTTTGAGTCATGGGTGCATCTACTCAGCACATACTTACTTACATGACATGGTAGTTGTTCTGCCCGAGGTGATGCGACTCGAGAGTGAACGTTCTCCAGACAGAGGACTACTCAGGCCTACAGGCGACGAATGACCGCGACGAATTGGCATATCCTAATGGCCCGAACTAGCCATTCGAATTTCAATCGAGGCTGCAACTTTGCAACTTGCATAGCGATCAGTACATCCAAATCTCAATCAATCCCAATTCAGAAGACCCGTAGGTGGGTGTCCGTTGACACACAAATCCACACCGGAACTGAGCCGGAGTTTAGTGGAAACACGCAGGGAAGAAAAGGTGGAGTCTTTGTTTTGTAGGTGATGTCAGTCGGTCGAAATCGACGTCGGTAGCGAACGGTTTTTGCTTCGCTTGCAATGAACGATCAAGCACGTCGCTAACGGAGGCGTGCGAACACGTTTTCATCGACACACACACACACTATATATATATATATAATATATACGAGCAAAAATGGGCATTCATGCCGTTCAGCACACGTACTGCAAACAATACATCCTGCAAACATAGGTAGGCAATGGCTGGCTGGCGTAGCACTCCCACACGTTAACAGCAGCAGCAGCAGCAGCAGCAAATACGCGAACCGCTTCGAAGGCGACAGTTTTCTGCACTGTTGAATTGTGCCGAAAAAGCGGCTGAGACGACATTGCAAGTGGCAGCTTGTTATGTGGTTGTTGCTATTGTTGTTTTTGTTGTTGTCGTTATTGCTATTATTGCTTCAGTTTTTGTTGTTGTCGCTGTTGTCCTACCGTTGTTGTTGCTCCTGTTAATGTTGTTGTTGTTGTCGTCGTCGCTATTGTTGTTGTTGCTGCCGCTATTGTTTGTTGTGCTGCTGATGCTGCTGTCGCCGCCTTTTATTAACGCTACTGTGTCGTTTTCGGAGCCAGCGTTATGTAGTAGTAGGCATGTTTCATTGTCAAGCCGTTGGCCGCCGAAATCTCCGTTGTCTACACGCAACACGACAGCATAGCAACTATGGAATAGAACCAGTGTCCCCCACAGAAGACGAGCGACAAGCTTCTTGCCTTCCAGCTGCCATTCCACCACTACAGCATCTATAGTTGCTGGTCGTTCAAGAGTTGGCTCCGGTGCCGCATCATCCGTCGTCGTCGTCTCTGGGTGTTGTGTTGTGTTGTTGTGCGTTGCTGTTTGTTGTTGTTGTCGTGTGTTGTTGTTGTTGTTTTTGTTGTTGTGTTCGCTTGTTTTTTTTGGCGTGTGCTGCTGTTGCTGCCTCCTTATTGATGTGATTATTGTTGTTGTTGTTGTTGTGGTCGGTGGTGTGTTGTTATGAGTGAGGGCGAACGAGCAAGAAACGCGCACGAGGATCGCGTCTCCGCATAAGGACATGTCATCAGCATACATACATCGTCACTTCGGCGCCACAAGCAGCGCCAGCAGCAACAGCAGCAGTAACAACGCGTCAGTGGCCGCGACGAACAGGGCAACCGCTAACGTAGACGTCGTTGTTGTTGTTATCATTGTTCGCGTTGTTGTTGTTGTTGCTGTTGTTGTTGTTGCTGTTGTTCTTGCTGGTGTTGCGACTGTTGTTACTGGTGTTACTCTTGTTGTTGTTATTGTTGCTGTAGTAGTAGTAGAAGTAGTCATTGTTGTAGTATATCTTGTAGTAGTAGTAGTAGTAGTAGTAGAGAAGCGGTGGTAGTGGTCGTTCTAATAATGGTTGTCCATGAATCCAGCTCTACAGCCAGGCGAAGTCGTTGTAACTAACCTGCTATTGTTGCTGTTATTGTTGTTGTTGTCGTCGTCGCCGTTGTTGTTGCTGAGAACGCGCACCCACGCGCTATGAAACGAACCACTTTTGTGCGCCCCCCCTTCCCGTGCTGACGCTTGGTGCTGGCTCACTCAATCTTTCGAGTCCTCAGACGTCGGGCAGACGAAAAGCATAAAGCAGGCCAAGCCGTAGCCGGTGGCTATCGAAGTCGTACCAGGGCAAAATGGCCCTTTCTGACTGTCGCCCATACAGCCGTCAATCGCCGCCGCTAGGTTCATGTTGTTTTTGTTGTTGTTGTTGTTGTTGCTGTTATTGTTGTTGTCGTTGTTATTGCTGTAGTTGTTGCAATTGTTGTTGTTATTGTCGTCGTCGTCGTTGTCGTTCTGGTTGTTGTTGCAGATGTTATTGTTTTTGGTGATGTTGTTAGTGGTGGTGTTGTTGTTGTTGTTGCTGTTGCTCTTGTTGTCGCTAAAATTGTTATCATTGTTGTTGTTGCTAATAATGTTGTCATTGTTGTTGTTTTTGCTAAAATTGTTATCATTGTTGTTGTTGCTAATATAATTATGATCATTGTTGTTGTTATTGCTAATAGTGTTATCATTGTTGCGTTTCCGTTTTCGCTGTTATTATTTATCAACGGCCCCGCCAACGGCCACTAACCATTTTTGTACTATCGTTTTACTTCGCGTTAGCCTTATACACATACAAACACTGACACAGACACCCCCGAACATGTAAATACATAAATAAATGGCAATGTACTTGTATGGAAGTGCGAGCGATTGGTAATACCCTGAAAGGTCTGTGTGATTCGACCATCTTAAGATCTTAGATTCACGGATTTAAGTTGTAGCATGACACGATATATATATATATATATATATATATATATAATCTTTTCATTTGTATGGATAGATTCTACAAATCGATTCTTTCGTATCTTTATATGTGTGCTTGAAGTTCTTCTTTTTCTTCTTAAAGTGCCAAAGAGTGGACTTTGCACGACAAGAGCCCACACCGTAAACTCGAGTGTATGTAGGCTTCCTCGCATTCAAGAGTTTTTGAGAAATGACAACTTTCAAAAACAAGATATACGGTTCTCTCTCACATACACTTTCTCGCACTAGGACTTAATCTCTTAGAACGCCAAATCTAATCATCCCTTATAGATTGCAGAGCATGTAGAGTTATTTGCCTGGTTGAGACGTGTCCGAAATGGACAATATGGACTCCACAGTGAATTGTAAATAAAACAGCTTAAATATAATATTAAGAAATACAATAAATTATACCTAACAGCTGTCGCAATGTGTTTTTTTTTTCTACTGTGGCCTGGGAGCTGCTGAAAACGCGCGTAATCAAGTAATGACACGTTCGACCGTAGGACCTGAGGTGCCGTTAAATCTCATATGAGACTCTGTTGGATAGCGACGGTAGTATAATCAAAGGCAGTGTGTACAGTATGGCAGGTCTGCTGAGGCCACGCAGGCGTGTTGAAGATGCCAACTCACGTTCTCGTTTGAGCTGTACTTCACGTTTTGATTTTAAACTGCGGTTACTTGCAGCGAGATTGACGATAACGAACAGACACAAGAAACAAAACGGAGGTTGCTTAGCTATCAGTCTGCCCGACACTCGCTACGTGATTTAGAATTGCAAGAACGGCAAAAGGTCGTCGCATGTGAGTTGACGAGTGCCGTCAATCATACAGAGTCAATACAGTTCTACCACGGCGTTCTGTCACAATGATGCTCATGTTGTTGTTGTTGTTGTTGTTGTTGCTGCTGCTGCTAAGAGACTGCTAACAGTTCAACCGCAACGTACCTTATGTAGAAGCTGCCTCCCTCGGCGGGAAACGGTCATCAATGTGCATGTCCACAACGACTTTGTCCATGTTGCTGCATCAAAGGATCACGTTCGGATAGGCGGCCGGCAGAAGTCCTTGACCTCCATGATGTAGAACTTGTTGCGACCTCCATGATGTGGAACTTGTTGCGACCTCCATGATGTGGAACTTGTCGCGACCTCCATGATGTGGAACTTGTTGCGACCTTTATGATGTGGAACTTGTGCAAACGAGACGGGTTTTCCTGTCTCTTCGAACGAACGGTTGAAACTTAGACCTCTTCGTTTCGTAGCGGAACGTCCGGCCTGTCTCATGCCTTGGAACTGGCAGCCCGAAAGAATCGACTGCGGCAGGTCGAATTCATCTTGTGGCAGTACTGGTACATAGTAGTAGTAGTAGTAGAAGTAGGGGAAGTGCGCGGTCTGGTCACACCTCTCCTCTGCAAGATCCTACAAGGACACCAACCAACAACACAGACGATTAGCACCTCTGCAAGGTCCTATGAGGACACCAACAACAGGACAGGAGATCACCACTTCTACTGCCTGCGTGAGCAACAGCAGCAACAACAACAGCAACAACAGCGACGACGGCAACAGCAACAACAACGACAACAGCAACAACGACGACGACGACATTAGCAACAGCACCAACAAGACTATAATAATATACGAGACATATTATTATAACAATATAATATGCGACAACAAGAACCAGACCAGCAACAACAGCAATACCTTATAAGAACGCAAAGCTATTCGGGATGGTGTCAAGACTTCGGCCATCTGTCTAACAGGCGAAACACGCGTCTTCTGACATCAGGATGGATACTGTGATGCCACGTTCATCGCTGCTGTCTTGTTGCTGTTGTTGTTGCTTGTTGCTTCTGTTGCTATTGTAGTAGTAGTTTGTTGTTGTTCTTGTTGTAGTAGTAATTGTCGTTGCTGTTGCTGCTGCTGTTGTTGTTGCTGAGTCATTTCGGTGTGAGCCTTCAGTGTGTCTGCCGCTGTGCATGGTTCAACCCTTGCCTGGCCACAAGTATCTCTGCCACAAGCGTCAGCACCAACAACTCCTCGACCACTGACCACTGGTAGAGACAGTTTGTGCGCGAAGCAGCAGAGCAACTCACAGATATATAGATAGAAAGATATATAGATAGACAGAACCGAGACGCGCGAGACGCGTTGGTTCGAGGCGTCAGAGAGGACGCGAGGGAACCACGGGGAGGGTGGGAAAGGTGGGAGGGAGATGTTGGCCGGCAGGCCGGCGAACCAACCGAACGCAACGTCGTTCGGCTGGCTCCGCTTAGACGCTCATTGAACGGCGGCTCCGGCCAACGGTGCCGAACGCCGAATGCGAGACGACGCATTCGCACCCCGTAGACCCTTAGACGGACGGACGGGCGGGCGAAGGGACAAACATACCGTAGGGACAGATATACCGTACCGTAGGCCAGATACGAACGAGAAGCGGAACGCGTGGCGTCCAAAAGCAAGCAAAACACGAATCCGCCAGGGCTGGGTGGCTGGATGGCCTGCTAACGCGCATACACCGCCGCACGCAACACTGCTGGCAAACGCTCTGAACGGTCTGAACACTGCAAGTGTTTAGCAGCCACTACGTTACGCCAGTTACGCTACAGTGAAGTAGCGGCACTCAACAACAGCAACAACAATAACAAGGGCAACAACAACAACAACAACAAAAAGCAACAACAAACAACAATGACGACGAAGACGACCTCTACGTCTATCGTTGTGTCAGCACAACCGGCAACAACAACAACAATGACCACAACAACAACAACAACAATAATAACAAGGGCAACAACAACATCAAGAGCAACAACAAACAACAATGACGACGAAGACGACATCTACGTCTATCTCGTTGTGTCAGCACAACCGGCAACAACAACAACAATGACCACAACTACAACAACAACAACAATGACTACAATAACAACCACAACAACAATAACAGTAGCACCAGCAGCATTACGCTACTACTGGTATCAATCACTACCGCTACTTCGTCGACTCATGACCATTATGATAACCGTGGTCGTGGTGCGATGACCGTGGTGCACCACCACCACCACCACCAACGCCTTGACCGTCAAGAACGTCATATTCTCTCTCGTTTTTCTCTTCCCCCCGCGTCCCCCTCCTTCTGATTCATCTTGTCGGTCAGCGGTGATTCTGCTGCTGTTGCCTCTACTGCTACTGCGGTTGCTGCTCTCGTAGCTCTCTGGTTGTCGTGATTGTTGCTGTTGTTGTTCTGCTTGTTGTTGTTGTTGTTGTTGTTGCTGTTACTACGTTGGCAGTTTGACGGTTGACGGCCAATAAGCCTGTAGTGGTAGATTCGGACCTATGTTTTTGGTGTGCCGTCGGCCGCGGCTGTGTTTGCGCGCGGCGCTGTTGTGTCTGTCTCTATTTGGCGTGAATCTCGCCCCACGCAGAACGGCGCGTTCCACCACACGCCAGAATTGGCTCTCGACTCGGGGGCGTTCGGAGAGAAGAGAGAGAGAGAGAGAGTGAAAGAAAGAAAGAGAGAGATATAGGGAGCATGGACTGAAGACGGACGACTGGCGTTGAAGCGGTTGACGTTGTTAGTGCTGCTGCTGCTGATGTTGTTGTTGTTGTTGTTTTGGTTGTTGTTGTTATTGTTGATGTTCTTGTTGTTGTTGCTGTTGTTGTTGTTGTTATTATTGTTGTTGTTTGGTGTTGTTTTGATGATGAAGATGACGGTGGTACTATTTTGTGCTAATGGTACTGCTCGCTGCTGCTACTGCTGCAGATTATGGTACTGCGAATCCCACAGTAAACACCATAACAGCAACAGCAGCAGCAGTACACACAAAAGTATCTATATGGCAGGAATCAGCATCGCAGTTGAACGGATATGCGACAGCGCCAGGCAAACCGGCAGCTGCTATAGGCGCTCGTGTATACCGACAAATGGCCAAGGAGTCATACACACCCGTTTGCATATATGTATCTATATATACAAATATACATACATGAATGTACAGAAAAGGCACTCATATGGTGGTGGTAGTAGTAGTCATAGTAATAGTGGTAGTAGTAGTAGTCATAGTAATAGTGGTAAGGATTTTTAAATGTAGAGTATACTGAGTAGGGGCAGCCGTACATGGAAGCTGGATGACACGCATACAAGACGATGGCGGCTGATCAATCAATCGGGCAACGGTCAACGTGCCGGCAAAGGCCGACCATGACATAATAGGATCAAGCTACGGCCAACACAGAGCGACGGCGGCACGAATAAGACAATCATATGAAGTTGCTCGTATTTTAGTTGTTGCTGCTGCTGTGTTGTTTTTTCCGTAAGGCTAATGCCCGTGTACGGTTTTTTTCAGTGTCATGGCGAATTTTCAATCCACTCCGGCATTTACCTTGTCTTAATTGGAAACCATGCAAACCAGGTTTAAGAGTAGCTGGTCTGGGTCTCGAACCCAGTTCTCCCGAATGCAAAGCAAAAACTTTGCCACTAAGCCACTTGCTCGGTATCACGGGATTGCCGGCAGCCGCAGCGATCGAATCCTGACAACTGCAAACTCCACCGCCGCAAAAAAAAAAAAATATATATATATATATAATATGTATATATATATATATATATTCCCTCTCTTTATATGTTCTTCCAACACTTTCTGAACAAAACAGTAGTTTTGTTTTACTCCGCTTGCCATGGACACACGTAGAATCTGTGACGCGCTCCGTCGCATGCTGGTTTGCTCTCTGCTGCTCAAAGAGGTTGAGAAACCAAAGAAACAGTGTCCTACGCCGTCACTCTATGCTTTCAGTATCGAAAATACAATCACTCGCGGTTTATTTGTTTATGCGTATATAATATATATAGAATAGCGCGTTGCAAACGCTTCTGTTGCGTAAAGAGAAGAGGTCTATGTATCTATGCAAATATATATATATATATATATATATATAGTATATATTTATATATATATACATATATATATATATATACATATATATACTATATATATATATACATACATACGCAAGCAGCAATACCAAAATTGCAGTGTCAAGCATTTCGATGAATAATGCTGCTTGCTTCCTAATTGGTAGCGGAGATACAACAACCGCTTGGCCGAGGCGGCTATTTGGTTGGGGCAGTTGTTGATTTATAGATGACCGTGTGCGACGCCTCCGCTCACTGAACCATCTTTGGAAGCGTTGCCGCTTTTCCCTCACGACAGATGGCGCTGTACGGCTGCAAAAGTGTGCGAAATGGGCCGATACAAGACAGATAGATACTAGAAGCCAGTCAAGCCTAAAACCTCGTTCTCGGCATATGCCTGAGCCCGTTCAGGCTGCTGTTATATATATATATAGAACTTGTACTATATGTGCAAATGCGTGGCACGCATGTTGCTCTTGTTAAACAGTTGCACAAGAAGTCGTGCAAACGTATTCATGTACAAGTCATGTATCTGTACTGGTCATGTACCTGTAGTTTTTCTTGCTATCTCTCTCTCTCTCCCGCTCTCTTCTGGACGCGGTACAGCGAGAGATCAACGCCCACAGAGCGAATGAGAGGAGAACATAAATTAGTAGTTTTTTCTGCTAACAGCCTAGCATGCACGGATGAAAAGGAACCTTCTGTAGCTCTCGGAATTATTGAAACGATCTGCTTTATATATCGCAGCATTGTGAATATTACAGAATTCATACTGTTTGCAATTTCTGCGATATGTCTGCGTATATATATATATATATATATATGTATGGATAAGACCGCGGAAACTTAAGTTGCTGAACGACTTATGCAGGTAGCGAAGTTATCATATGTGCAACATATACATAATCTCTTATACGGAAAATTAATCGTTACTCTATAGCAGCAAGGTTTGTTTTCTAAGGGATCCCCCGAATCCGATTCAGTACATGGATCGCTTTAATTTCCTGCAGCCTAACTATGGGTAAACCGCGTTAGGCAGGACTTTTAGAGCCTCACACTAAAGGCGATGTGGCATGCAAGTGCAGTTAAGCAACACGACTTTAGACTCGCTGGCAGAATCTGGCAGGATTACAACTCGGTAGCTGCTTTTGCTCAATCTCTGGTTAAACTGATCGAACGGGTCAGGCGATCAGCCGTTGAAGAAGACGCATGTGCACATATATATATATATATATATATATATATCTCACTCCAAAATAAGACATATCCATTCCCTTGTTTCAGTTATCTTTTTTCGCCGAGTTGTACTAGACTCCAAAGCTTGTTGGATGAATTCTGGCATCCCGTGTTTTTTTAAACAATTCTTTTTTCCAACGAGTTGTACTAGATCTCAAGGTTTGTTGGTCGCCTAACACGGCTTGGGCCATCAAAAAACCAAACACAAAAAGTGCCAAATACGTGCTCATATGCGCAAGGCCTTCTGCATAGTGACGCTTACCGTTGGTTGTTGTATTGGCAAGGTTGTTTGTTGTTCCTGATGCTGTCTTCAAGGCTGCAGCCGGCACGGCAGCCTTGGGTGGCACGCATTAGGTACTATTGACACGGCTGCTTTGTTGTGCCAACCGTCACAGAGGGTATTGGCAGGTGACGTTCCGCTACCCGTCGCTTTGTCGAGTTGCGACTACGAGGAAACGACGCCCCACATGTTGAACGTTGCAGTACACCGTAAGTGATGATGACTTGGTTGGGGTCGTAGAACTTCAAGGCAACTGGGAGTGCAGGCGTCATTGTCGCAGAAGTAAATCAGATAGTATTATTCGTTGTTTAAGCGGCGTGATTTTAGCTGTTGTGGTTTGTTGTTGTTGTTGTTGTTGAGGGCTGGTTGGTAACAGAATATATTCGTGCACTGTTGGAGCAGCTAATTAAGTAATCTAAGAAAATTTCCAGCGGTAGTAGTAGTAGTTGTCGTGGCAGAAGTGATAGCGGTAAAGGAACGGCCTAGAGGTGGGTTGTTTGCTCCCGACTGAGTGGCTGGCGATGAGGAAAAAAGCTGCCGAGAAGAATGGAGATTGCTATTCTCCTCACGGGGGGGAAAGAGTTGACAAGCTGTCGGTTTCGGGTCGTGCGCGAGGCACCGGGTGTCCTGCACAACACATGCAGGACGACGACGATGTCGACCAAGAAGAAGAATCAGCAACAACAACTTCATCATGATGGCAATCAGCAGCAGCAGCCGCAACAACAACAGAAGTCCTAGAATCAGGGGCCAGGGCCATTCAATCAGACCGTCAGAAGTCGAAGAAACGGCTGCAGAATCAGGAGAAGTATCGGCTGTAGCAGCAACTGCAGTCGAGCCCGGTGACGCGGTGCATTCGTCTGCGCCTCGCAACCGGAGGAGACACATGGGTGCGCGGGTTCGAACTCCACCGTTGCACATTTGTATTTATGGGGGTCTGTCTATGAAACAATGCAAAAAGCAGTCCCGTGGACGCTAAATCTTGGCTGAGGGTCAGCCCGAAAACTTTACTTTAGCAGCAACGGCAGCAGTTCTAAAACAACAGCAACAACAATCGGTTCACCAACAGTATCGAGGTGAGCAGCAGAAGAACAGCAACAACAACAACAGGCTCGCTCGGGAGGTACTAGCGCGCACGCTTGCAAGGGGCTTCGCGTGGCTCTTCAGACTTCGCGTGGCCGCCACAGGGCAGTGGGGGGTGTTCCTTCCTTTCGGTGGGCTGCACCATGACCCCTACCACGACCATCACCACCACCATTACCGGCTATTGGCTACGAACCAACGAATCAAGCACAAGCCGATGGGACCAACCGATAGATCGAGCAAGCGATCAACCGGTCTGCCTGCCGACCGGCTCTGCTGGCGGGATGCGGCAATGTGCGCGCGACTTCTCCGCGCCGCGTCGCTGGCCAGAAGACTCGGCAATGTGGGGCTGCCCTTAAAGGTGGACGCGACCGCCTCGGCGGATGGTGGCCCCGTGGTGGCGGCGCCGCCGCAGCAGCAGCCGCAGCCGCCAACGGTCGGCCCTTGCCCAAGACACGGGTCTCGACGCGGGCCACGACCACGCCATCATTGTTGACTGGGGGCTAACCACAGCTGGGAACTCGACTCGACTCGAGGGAAAGAAGAAGAAGAAGAGGTGGTGGCGGCGGCGGCGGTTGCGAGAGTTGCCGTAGTCGTGGTAGAAGGAATTGTCGTTGTTGTTGTTGTTGTTGCTGCTGCTATTGTTGTTGCTGTTGTTCCTGCTGATGTTGCTGTTTTTCTTGATGTTGTTGTTGTTGTTGTTCTTGTTGTTGAGCTGCCGGTCGACATGTTCGGTAAACGGTAGTAAGCGCGCCGCAGTCGCGGTAACAGCCGCGCCGGCCTGCATAGCCTCATATGAACAAGCCCGTAGGACGTCGCCATCCACCAATGACGACAACAACTGCGACAACAACAACAGCGACAACAACAACAACAACAACAGCGACAACAACAACAGCAACAACAACAGCAACAACAACTACAACAACAGCGACAACAACAACAACAAGAACCACAACAACGCTACAACTGCTGCATTAAGGGTAGCAACGACATCGGTCCATGATTGTCGTCTTCGTCGTCGTCGTCATCATCATTCTCATTTTCATCATCACCATCATCCTCATCATGATCGCTGTCTCGGCAATCGTAACAGCAGTCGACTTGGGCGGCAGCCGCAGCAGCCGCTGCCGCAGTAGCTCCTCCGTAGAAGGAAGCTCGCGCGGGTCGAACCACAACCGGCCGATCGGCCGGACGGACCATCCGAACCGGGCTGAGCCAAGCCAAGTCGACCGAGTAGGAGGACACCATTGGCCAAGGCCCTATCTACCACCACTACTACCACCACCACCACCATTGCTGGCTGATGGTGGTCAGGGGTAAATGCAGGGGAACAGGAGAAGATAAAGCAACTAGCGAGAAAAAGAGAAAGCTAAAGAATCAGGAGAACAAGAAGGAGAATGTAAAGTAGAAGATTGGCAAGGAAATGAAAGAAAGCAAGCGAAAAGGTGGTGGTGGTGCTACGGGTGATGATGATGATCTCAAGAACTACGACAGAGTGACGACGTCCACCCTAGGATGACACCATAGGGCCATAGGGTTACTGCTGCTGCTACTACTACTACTAACTATTGCTACTACTACTACAACTACTACGACTACTATTCTACTGCTGGAGAACCAAGAAGGACCGCCCTAACCAGATCAGGACAGGGTCAAATCAGGCAAACGACTTTCCGTAGTTGGGACAGTAGAAGGGCAGCCCAGACCACGCTAGTTGTGGCGGTCGCCGCGCCAGCAGCAGCAGCAACAGCGGGCCCGGCCTCGTGGGCCATGGGCCAGGTTCGTTCTTGCCCCGCAGAGAGACAGAGACGGAGACAGACAGAGAGACCTGCCGGAGGCAGAACCTGCCGCCGCAGAACCACCGCTGCCACTAGGACCTGGTGGCAGTAGCGACGACGATGACGACGACGCTATACCGCGACGGCCTAGCGATGAGAGGTCGACCCTCTAACATGCCGCACAGCTACCGCGCGTTCTACAGGGATGAACAGCGCAACAAATAGGCCCAACGACGACCACGAAGAAGACCACAACAACAACAACATCTACCGAAAGGACCATCTACCCAGCCTCCGGTCAAACACGGAAGGAAGGGTACATAGGGTAGAGGAGGCGATGAAAGTAATAGAAAAACATATATATATATATATGCGAGAGAAAGAGATAGAGTAGAGAAAGGAACTCGAGAGAAGAACCAGTTTTCTCCCTGTTGTTCTATCTACTCTATCTCTTTCTCTCGTATATATATATATATATATACATGCGAGAGAAAGAGATAGAGTAGAGAAAGGAACTCGAGAGAAGAACCAGTTTTCTCCCTGTTGTTCTATCTACGTACACTATCCGACTACGAGCGGACCGCGGCCTCGTTTCCTCTCGGCCCGGTGTCAGAGGGCAGACAGACAAACCGCCGGCACCGTCTTGGGCGTCAGGGCACAGTCGTTGACTAGAACGGTCATTCATACATACATACATACATACATACGTGCATACGGACAAATAGACAGACAGACGGAAGATTGGACGCATGCATGGTTGCCCGGTGGGTCTCGGTTGGCCGGACGAGGAGACAACGTATGAATGAGGAGAAACCTAGGTGAACCGACCGACCGACCGTCGAAACAGAGCAAACAGATGGACACAACCACACAGATTAACGCTGGCTGGGGAACCGGCTGGGCTAAGCCAACTAGGGCCGCCAGAGATGGTATGCAACTGCAGACTGAGAAGGAAGAGGAGAAGAACAAGAAGGCAAAAACCTGTCTAAGGATGTCGGTGTATGTATGCCTATGTATGTGTGTGTGTGTATTTGTGTTTGCATCTGTCTGTATGCAATCACAATCTGTACGTATGTGCGTATCTATGTACGTCTGTATGTATGCATACACATATATGAAACGACAGCAGCAACAACTGCAGCACCATGTATGCGGCGAGTACGCACGGTCATGCGCGGACTCGTTTGTGAACTCGGCTGTCTCCGAAGCTGTTACTGTTACTATTCGCTTGCACTGGTACTGGTACAGCAGGAGCAGCAAACGCTGCTACCGCTGCTGTCTCGAACGGGCGTCGAAGGCATTCCGACGCTGTTGAAGCAATCTGCAAAATTGTCATCCCCTCATTGCAGCTCTCTCTCTCCCTCTCTGCCGGAGCTATTCTACACTGAACGGAAAGACCAACCACAAAACTAGGAAGATATGATGATGATGATGGTGATGATGATAATGCTACTGATGATAATGATATTTAAAGTACAAGATCTTCCGGATTCGGTTATTACTCTTCCGTAGAGCCAAGAGCAGCAGTGGTTACGTAACGTAAGGTTTTGTTTCGTTATATTGCCTCGCTCTACTTTCGACTGATCTGTTTCTCCTTGCGGTGCTAAGTTTTGGCTAGAATTGGTAAACAACTCTAACAGGGCCGGCGTGACAATGGTCTCGAATGCAAACCAAGTACCCTCTTGACGACTCAACTCTGCTTTATTGTTGACTGCCTGACACATATATACATATATATATGCCACCTCATAATCTATATATATATATATATAGATTATGAGGTGGCAGCCAATTATCGCTGTTCGGAATTCGGCGTTTAGTCCTTTTTCTCTCTAGGATGCAAACAGGCCAAAACTGCGGCGAAGGTAAATCATATTACAAAGTACACCGCTTTGCCACAGCTTTGCGGCTCCTTGCAAAATAAAAGCACGTCAAATTTATATATATATACATAAATCTATATTAAATATTTCTACTTTAATGAAATAATACATGGTGTTCAACTCGAGTACTGATAAAACTAGATAGAAAAATACACGGATACCGCATACTCATGATGTATAAACCAGCGCAGTACGCAGTTGTATCCTTGATGATCGAGGTGCGCAAGCGGCTCTGTCATGAATTTAGAATTTTTGCTGCCTGACCAAACTGCAACAACCTCCTTGCTCTGACGACAAGGCAACTTACAAAGCAAGCGAATGTGTTAGTCGTCGGGAGCAAGCCGACTCAGACGGAGATCATTCATGGGAAATTTCGGTGCTCGAACAACACGGGCGATCGACGGGAAGGCATATAATAATAATAATAATCGAAGAGCAATTATTAGTGCCGTTACGCCAAAGCAAGTTGGTGTTTCAGTAAAAGGTGGGGCCGAGGCTGCAGCACACGCGGTTCGAGGATTCACAGAGGCGGACGGTCCCCCACGTGTGGTGGTAAAGCTCGGTTTTCGAAATGCCTTTAACACCATCCGACGCGACCTAATTCTCAATGAAGTGAAATCGAAAGTGCCCCAGCTTTTCCCATTTACATTGCAGAGCTACAGCAAGCCATCGTTACTATCTTGGGCCGATAAGGAACCTCTCCATTCATCCAACGGTGTACAACAGGGCAATCCGCTCGGCCCCGCTCTGTTCAGTATTGGAATCTCTGAGATAATGGCCCGTATGAACAGTCCATTAAACGTTTGGTATCTGGACGACGCCACCTTGGGAGGCCCAGTAAACTCAGTTGTCGGTGACATTCTCAATGTTTTAAGGTCCGCAGACGAAGGAGGACCGGAACTACATCCTTCTAAATGCGAAATCATCGTCGTAGGCGGAGATTCCCACGAGCAGGGCGAAATGTTCAGAACCATCGAAAACATCTTGCCCGGATCGAAGAGAGTTGATCAGGCGGACCTGGAAATTCTAGGTGCCCCGATTGGAGCTCGAAGGACTTCGACGACACCGCAAGGGAAATTCTAGGTGAAGTTCATAACGTCACTCTGACTGACCATACCTGGCAAAGGGCAACTCTTCCCCTTAGGGAAGGGGGGCTTGGCATCAGGTCCGTGACGGAGCTTGCGCCCGTATGTTATGCGGCTTCGCTACTAGAATTTGCACAACTCGCTGGGACCCTCGTCGAACCTAATATTCGTCATGTAATACAAGTGACAAAAGACAAGGCCGAGCTAGCTGCAAGAAACGTCATAGGCCCTGGTCCCTGGGAGGAGCGCCCTACACAGCATACGCTTGACGGTTATAGGTGCAACATTGTGGGTCGAAATCTTCTTGATAGCGTGCAATCCCCCACGGAGAGAGAGACTTTAGTAGCAGATACCTAAGGGCTCTACCCTCGTCGCAGCTGGGCACCATGCTGGACAATACCTTCTTCCGCATGGTGACAGCGCTCCGAATTGGAGCTCCCATATGCGAGCCATACACCTGCTCAGCCTGTGGGACGCCTGTAGAGAGTAACGGCCTTCACCCCCTGAGCTGCATCAAAAGCCAAGGAAGAGCCGCTAGGCACGCGGAACTTAACTCGATCATAAGGAGAGCCCTGCGTCGTGCAGGCATACCGAGTACACTGGAGCCCAGACTCGATACAAGCAGTGACAGGAGGCCCGACGGAATCACTATTCCATTGTGGTCTTGCGGTAAGTGTCTGGCATGGGATACAACAGTATCCTGCACTGTTGCCCCGTCCTACCTGCGACACAGTGCCCTTGAGGCCGGCTGGGTCGCCGAACATGCAGATCGAGAAAAAAGACGAAAGTACAGGGACTTAGAGCCCAGATACCAAGTCGTGCCTATCGCTATGGAAACACTAGGTCCCGCTAGTAAAGGCAAAAGGAGATTCATTAAAGAGCTTGGCGAGCGGATACAGGAGAACACAGGCGACCGACGAGAGAGCGAGTTCCTGCGGCAGTTGCTCTCGCTGGCGGTATGCAGAGGTAACGCTGCCTGTATAATCGGGTCAATGTTTTGAGAGGAGGAGACTGCTACCGAGATATTTAATTATATATTAATACATGTTCAGACCTCACAATTGTATGATCAGCAATAAACAATAATAAAATATTAATAATAATAATAATAATAATAATAATAATAATAATAATAATAATAATAATAATAATAATAATAATAATAACAACAACAACAACAACAACAACAACAACAACGCCCGCTAGCAAAGCGAGGTTACAGGCAGTTTCCTCGCCCGGTGCAGGTGCATGGCTGCACGCCCTCCCGAGCCCTCAACTTGGTACCCTCCTGGATGACGAGTCTACACGAATACTAGTCGGGTTGAGGTTAGGAGTAGACCTAGTCTCCCCACACCAGTGCAGGTGCGGTGATGAGGTCGACTCCCTAGGTCACCATGGACTTTCCTGTCCGCAGAGTTCAGGCATAATTGCACGCCACTCAGCTTCGAATAAAACATTTAGCAGAGGGTTACGGTCGGCGGGCTACCCATGCATTTTGGAGCCTCCCGGCTTAGTCAGAGACGATGGAAGGAGACCTGATGGAATGACCCTGACTCCCTTTGAGCGGGGCCAAATGCTGGTGTGGGATGCGACCGTAACCGACTCTTTAGACCCTTCAATGGTCGGTATGGGCCCAGCCCGCCCTGGACACGCAGTAGCCCTAGCGGAAGCAGCCAAGTTCAGAAAGTATTCAAGTATTGCTTACCCACACTTGTTTTCACCCCTTGCGTTCGAGACATTGGGGGGGCCTGGGCTGCTCACGAAGAAACTGCTCAACGATGTCGGGAGAAGATTGGTGCTGGCTACAGGAGACAAGAGGGCGGGCGAATATTTACTGCAACGTCTGTCATTGGATGTTCAGAGAGGGAATGCCGCTTCGGTGAGAGGCACCCTGGCTAGGTGGACCAGCCCAAGTCTGGACCTAACGCCTTGAGTTAAGCCCCGAGCGGGCTGTGCACATGTTCTTACATCACAAATATATATCTTAAAACACATACTTAATAATAATAATAATAATAATAATAATATTATTATTATTATTATTATTATTAAATAATAATAAAATTAATAATAGTAACTCAACATTGTATAGGGAACTGGCGGAAGAGTTGGTTTCTCAGACAGATGTTACAGCACCATTACCATCAAATCAGCCTCTGAAGACGCAACGTTACAGAGACGATGAGCAAAACTAGTTACCAAGACACAATTGCACGTCCTGGTAATGGAGGCTTTTTGCCAAGCGGAGGGGGACTAGTGCGCTAGTCATGGTTGTCATCTACCGGGGTGTCGCAGGTTCCATCTGTCCCTGTTGTTGATCGAATCTCCTTTAAGCAATGCTTATTGAGAATAAATGCTTATCGATCCACACGTTGAACTCCCTGTCTTCCTTACTTAACCTAAGTTTACCAGAGGCAGCCCGCAGACAAGCCCTTCTGCCAGTGGCAAAAGGAGGCCTAGGCATTCCAGACGCTGTCTTGGTCGCAGGTCCCGCGGTAGTCGCTTCAATGTCTAGTACCTGGCATAGGGCGTCAAAGATACTAGACTTCCCAGCCGTCGAGCGGTTACGTTCTCTACTAGAAGATTCTAAAGAGTGTCTCTTGGCACGCACTGGAGCACCCCCTCCAGAAGAACCTACTTCCCAGGCAAGCTGGACCGCGCCGTTGGAGGATATACAACTCGCCAATCTTTTAATTCAACAGAAGACGAGGTGGAAAAAGCACGGCTCCGAGCAGTTTCATCTAGTGAAGCTGGTGCATGCCTCAATGCCCTACCGAGTGCTCCCGTTGGAACTCTCTTAGATGACTTTGTCGTCAGGATCTGCGTTGGCCTCCGCCTTCGAGTTCCTCTAGTCGAGGAACATGAGTGCAGCTGTGGCGAAAAGGTCTCACCTCTTGGTCACCATGGCTTATCTTGCATCCGCAGTTTAGGCCGTAGGACGAGACATGCTGCGTTAAATGATACCCTAGCCCGTGCTCTAAGGTCTTCCGGCTACCCTTGTGTTCTCGAACCCGCAGGCTTGTACACAGACAACTCTCGTCGACCTGATGGGATGACCCTAACAGCTTTTTAAGGTGGGAAGACACTTGTCTGGGACGCTACCGTGACTGACTCTTTAGCACCTTCAATGGTCAGTCACGGCGCTACCCAGGCTGGTTATGCTGTTTCGCATGCGGAAAGAAATAAGTGTCGGAAGTATGCACATATTGGAGACTCTATGGACTTTCGACCTTTTGCCTTTGAGACCTTAGGGGGCCCAGGTAAAATTACTGAGGGAGTTATTACTAAGATATGCAAGTGTCTCAGATTGGCTACGGGGGACCCACCCGCTGGTGATTTTTTTCGGCAAAGGCTATCATTGGATATACAACGTGGAAACGCCACGGCGGTGCTTGGCACCTTGTCCAGGTGGTCTACACCAGGCCTGTCGTCACGTTCGCTAGGGGACAATTGTTAACCCCGTTACGAGTTAAATAAAGCTGATTCGATAAACCATATGCCGCTGAAAGTTAGCGGCCACTAGGACTATTAGAGAAACCCTAGTTATCTCAACATGTCCCACCCTCGGTGCATTAAAGATATGCCTCATGGTGAGTTCCAAGCCCGTAGAAGCAGAGGATGGTCTAGCATTACAAACCACCTTCTTAAAAAAATGTTTAATTCTGGCTCTCTGCAGGCGTGGAGTCGCACAGCCACCGACATCCCTCATAGTCAAAGCAAAGCGCGCAAGTATGCCGTTCTCAACATTATTTCACACTTCAGCCGCTTAGTGGTCTTGAGCCCTTCACCGCACCACTCGACAAGATTGCCGAGAAACTTTATCAGTGATCCCAAGCAGGCACCCATTTGCGGCAACGACTCGCAACTAAGTTTCAACACGGAGACCCCGCAGCTGTACTCACGACAAGCTGTTTCTGCGACCTTACCGTGGCTCATAGAATATTTTTTTTTAAATTGATTATATATAAAGATATTATTTTTTTGAAATCGAAATAACCTCATTAGCTGAGAACACCTGCATTGACTAGAACTGCTTGAAAAAAGGCGCCTGTTGAGCTCTCTCTATGTGTGTCGTGAATATATCAGGGCTTTCGCGGCAGCTGAGTAGTCCCAGGTACCTTTTTGTCTTTTCAGGCATAATTGCACGCCACTCAGCTTTGAATGAAACATTTAGCAGAGGGTTACGGTCGGCGGGCTACCCATGCATTTTGGAGCCTCCCGGCTTAGTCAGAGACGATGGAAGGAGACCTGATGGAATGACCCTGACTCCCTTTGAGCGGGGCCAAATGCTTGTGTGGGATGCGACCGTAACCGACTCTTTAGACCCTTCAATGGTCGGTATGGGCCCAGCCCGCCCTGGACACGCAGTAGCCCTAGCGGAAGCAGCCAAGTTCAGAAAGTATTCAAGTATTGCTTACCCACACTTGTTTTCACCCCTTGCGTTCGAGACATTGGGGGGGCCTGGGCTGCTCACGAAGAAACTGCTCAACGATGTCGGGAGAAGATTGGTGCTGGCTACAGGAGACAAGAGGGCGGGCGAATATTTACTGCAACGTCTGTCATTGGATGTTCAGAGAGGGAATGCCGCTTCGGTGAGAGGCACCCTGGCTAGGTGGACCAGCCCAAGTCTGGACCTAACGCCTTGAGTTAAGCCCCGAGCGGGCTGTGCACATGTTCTTACATCACAAATATATATCTTAAAACACATACTTAATAATAATAATAATAATAATAATAATAATAATAATAATTATTATTATTATTATTATTATTATTATTATTATTATTATTATTATTATTATTATTATTATTAATAAAATTAATAATAGTAACTCAACATTGTATAGGGAACTGGCGGAAGAGTTGGTTTCTCAGACAGATGTTACAGCACCATTACCATCAAATCAGCCTCTGAAGACGCAACGTTACAGAGACGATAAGCAAAACTAGTTACCAAGACACAATTGCACGTCCTGGTAATGGAGGCTTTTTGCCAAGCGGAGGGGGACTAGTGCGCTAGTCATGGTTGTCATCTACCGGGGTGTCGCAGGTTCCATCTGTCCCTGTTGTTGATCGAATCTCCTTTAAGCAATGCTTATTGAGAATAAATGCTTATCGATCCACACGTTGAACTCCCTGTCTTCCTTACTTAACCTAAGTTTACCAGAGGCAGCCCGCAGACAAGCCCTTCTGCCAGTGGCAAAAGGAGGCCTAGGCATTCCAGACGCTGTCTTGGTCGCAGGTCCCGCGGTAGTCGCTTCAATGTCTAGTACCTGGCATAGGGCGTCAAAGATACTAGACTTCCCAGCCGTCGAGCGGTTACGTTCTCTACTAGAAGATTCTAAAGAGTGTCTCTTGGCACGCACTGGAGCACCCCCTCCAGAAGAACCTACTTCCCAGGCAAGCTGGACCGCGCCGTTGGAGGATATACAACTCGCCAATCTTTTAATTCAACAGAAGACGAGGTGGAAAAAGCACGGCTCCGAGCAGTTTCATCTAGTGAAGCTGGTGCATGCCTCAATGCCCTACCGAGTGCTCCCGTTGGAACTCTCTTAGATGACTTTGTCGTCAGGATCTGCGTTGGCCTCCGCCTTCGAGTTCCTCTAGTCGAGGAACATGAGTGCAGCTGTGGCGAAAAGGTCTCACCTCTTGGTCACCATGGCTTATCTTGCATCCGCAGTTTAGGCCGTAGGACGAGACATGCTGCGTTAAATGATACCCTAGCCCGTGCTCTAAGGTCTTCCGGCTACCCTTGTGTTCTCGAACCCGCAGGCTTGTACACAGACAACTCTCGTCGACCTGATGGGATGACCCTAACAGCTTTTTAAGGTGGGAAGACACTTGTCTGGGACGCTACCGTGACCGACTCTTTAGCACCTTCAATGGTCAGTCACGGCGCTACCCAGGCTGGTTATGCTGTTTCGCATGCGGAAAGAAATAAGTGTCGGAAGTATGCACATATTGGAGACTCTATGGACTTTCGACTTTTTGCCTTTGAGACCTTAGGGGGCCCAGGTAAAATTACTGAGGGAGTTATTACTAAGATATGCAAGTGTCTCAGATTGGCTACGGGGGACCCACCCGCTGGTGATTTTTTTCGGCAAAGGCTATCATTGGATATACATCGTGGAAACGCCACGGCGGTGCTTGGCACCTTGTCCAGGTGGTCTACACCAGGCCTGTCGTCACGTTCGCTAGGGGACAATTGTTAACCCCGTTACGAGTTAAATAAAGCGAACTGATTCGATAAACCATATGCCGCTGAAAGTAAGCGGCCACTAGGACTATTAGAGAAACCCTAGTTATCTCAACATGTCCCACCCTCGGTGCATTGAAGATATGCTTCATGGTGAGTTCCAAGCCCGTAGAAGCAGAGGATGGTCTAGCATTACAAACTACCTTCTTAAAAAATGTTTAATTCTGGCTCTCTGCAGGCGTGGAGTCGCACAGCCACCGACATCCCTCATAGTCAAAGCAAAGCGCGCAAGTATGCCGTTCTCAACATTATTTCACACTTCAGCCGCTTAGTGGTCTTGAGCCCTTCACCGCACCACTCGACAAGATTGCCGAGAAACTTTATCAGTGATCCCAAGCAGGCACCCATTTGCGGCAACGACTCGCAACTAAGTTTCAACACGGAGACCCCGCAGCTGTACTCACGACAAGCTGTTTCTGCGACCTTACCGTGGCTCATAAAATAATTTTTTTGAAATTGATTATGTATAAAGATATTCTTTTTTTGAAATCGAAATAACCTCATTAGCTGAGAACACCTGCATTGACTAGAACTGCTTGAAAAAAAGGCGCCCGTTGAGCTCTCTCTATGTGTGTCGTGAATATATCAGGGCTTTCGCGGCAGCTGAGTGGTCCCAGGTACCTTTATGTCTTTCGTTTTCTCCACAGGACTTGCGGGAAAAGGGTTTGCGCACGGAAGTGCCCTTTCTATGTTCTAGACATCACGCAAAAGCAGCTAGGGTCTAACATAGTTCAGAATTGAAATTAGGTCGAAGCGTTCATCAATCCGCTATGCATGGAGTTGACAGCGTTTTGAAAGACCAGTTTCACGAATACGGTCGCTGAGCTCTCAGCTGCATGAAAATTACCTGCTCGGTCGCCCCTGACTTTTCTTTACGGCTTTGCCGCCTTGGTGAGATACCTCTGTAATCAGGATAACGTTTTTATTTTCGTGCAACGCCACAAGCAATACGTCATATCAACCGCTTTTCTTTTAAATCTGTAACAATCGAAAATGAAACCCTTTTATGGCTAACTACTCTGTACTTCTGCTTTTAGGTGCTAGGCAAAACGCGGCCTTAAGATCTACAAATACCGTGGTAATATAACGGTTTTCCCGGTTTAGATAGAGTTCCCATATCTCTGCTAGCAATTGGCGCAATGCCGTATAGGTCGATTCTGATCTTCCATGCTGACGTTGTTGCTGCGGTAACACCTAGATTCGAGCAAATACTCGAGTCTAATTGTTATTAGCTCCGAGAATATCTTATAGAAGCAACTTTGAAGTGTTATTTCTCTCCAAGCTAATACCCGTGACTACACCTTCGCGCGGAGACAATTGTTCACTCCAAAGTGCTAACATTAAAGATATCCTCTTTCTACGCTTTAGGCATTTCCTAGGATTGCACGCAGCCGTTAGAGCTTTCTAGCATGGTATCAGTCCCAACGTGTACTCTAAATGTGTGTTTTTATCATTTTGCTTTCGAACGATTTGCCTATATCTGCTATTTCAATTTTCCTCACGACGTGTTCGTTTGTAGCTTTGTCTTCGATTTGGGCTACCCATTTCTGTGCGAATCCTGTATCTTTGTCTTAAGGCCCATTATAAAACATTCTAAAACAAATATATATATATATATATATATATATATATATATATATCTAACGGTATATATATATATATATATATATATATATATCTAACGGTAAAAACATATATATATACATACGTTTATTATTTCAAGAAATTGGTAGCCATTAAACCTACTACAGGTACCATTGTGTTGATTAAAGTTTTAGCCAGAATAATTTGCGAATCTATTTAAGCAGAGTAGTGCACCCATCGTTGACGGTGATGACAAAAGATATGTCTTTAAATTCCTCTAGAGGTTTTGCAAAGACTTTGAACGACGCAAGCTGGGCGGAGGAGTGTTCCACTTCCTGATAGCTCGAACGCCAATTACTTGGCTGCTCTTGCTCCGTCGGTGCATGCGGACCTTCAGTGCAAACCTTTGATAGATACCCTAGACTCTCTCGGCCGTTCAAGGCAATCAAATTCCAGTATTTTCGGCCCGATCTACTCTAGCAACTTGCACAACAAAAATTACTAGTTAATATGCAAAATGTTCTAATGTATGATCCAATAACGTAAGGAGCCAAGGATCCATTTCTCCGAAGCCAGTGGTTCGATTTGAGTTCGTAAACGGGTGATTTGCTTGAGGGCTGGCCAAATAGGTGCACGCAAATCTAAATTGTACCCACTTATTTGGCGCTCGATTACGTTCTTCTTGCAGGTGTATTTACACTGTAAACAGTACATACAAGCGTACGGCCATGACTGTAGCACAAACTTTAGATAATATATATATATATATATATATATATATATATATATATATATATATATATATATATATATATATATAAACGTTGACAAAGCTATTTCGTTGAGAATAGAAAAATATCTAGACTGAGATAGAGGGAGCGGAGAGCAATTGCGAGTGGGTTGCGAGGAGGTTCTCGCGAGCACAATCAAGCGCTTCGGTAGCAGCAAGCGGCTGTGGCCGCTATGGGTAGTTGTAGTAGTAGTAGAAGTAGGTAGGGAAAAATCAACGACCTACCAGCCAAGCATTTCAGTTTGCCATTTCGTCGTCGCTGGACTGACTGGTCGGTTTGCGTCTACCTAGCTACGGGGCGGGCAAGCCACATAGCGCTAGAGAAGAAAGGCATATATATATATATATATATATATATATATATATATATATATATATACAGGTAGTTCAATAAGTTCTTAGAATGAAAACCAAGAATTTTCCAAATCATGTTTTTAAACTTATCTTATTCGATATACTCCCCGAGATGTTCAATACACTTTTCCCACCAAGATTTCAGAGCTTTTATACCTCTTAAGTAGAATTCCGCGTCTTTAGACTGAAAATAGGCATTGACAGCAGCCTTAACCTCTTCATTGCTGGAAAAACGCTTTCCACCGAGACTATTCTTCAAATGTCCGAAGAGGAAATAATCAGAGGGGGCCAGGTCTGGAGAATAGGAAGGTTGTTCAATAAGTTCGAACCTCAGTTGGGCCAGTTTTGCCGATGCTTGCCGGGACTTGTGTGCAGAAGCATTGTCCTGGTGAAACAGGACAACCTTCTTCTGCAAAGCGGGCCGTTTCACGATGAGTTCTTGCTAAAGGCAGTCTAACAGTCTTGCCTAATATTCTCCTGTGATCGTTTTACCGCTCTCAAGGTAGTCGACCAGAATTATTTTACGTTGGTCTTAAAAAACTGTAGCCATCACCTTTCCGGTCAATGCCGTTGTCCGCACCCTCTTCGGAGGTCCTTCATCAGGTGCACACCATTGGCAAGATGCTTCTTGGGTCTCGGGAGTGTAGTGATGGACCCAGCTTTCATCGACGGTCATGAATCTGCGCCAAAAATCCGACGGATTGTTCGACATCTTGGCCAAATTTCGCTGTGAAGCGAAAACAGGCGCGTTTTTTTTGGCCTTAGTTGAGCAAATGCGGCAGCCATTTTTCTCTGAGCTCTTTCATCTTCAAGTTTTCGTGCAGGATGAAATGCACACTACCCAAACTGATCCCCAAGGCCTCCGCTATCTCCCTAATGTTCACTCGCTTATCTGCGGCAACGATTTTCCGCACCTTTTTCACGTTTTCCTAATCAGTTGCCGTTTTTGGGCGTTTTGAACGTAGTTCATCCCGGTGCTCTTGCGACCTCTTTTCAACTCATTAATCCAGTTGGAAACAGTGGCAAAACATGGCGCAGAGTCACCGTACACCTCGTCTAACTCAGTTTTCACTTGGGTCGCATTCCAACCTTTGAAATAAAATGCTTGATAACCACTCGAAACTCTTTCTTCTCCATTTTTAAAAATCACGCCGATACGTTGCACGGGAAAAGCTATCAAACGAAATAGCAACGGCCAATCACCATAATATATTGAGTGCTAGCAGTCGAAAAGTTGCAGTTCCTATTAGCGGTGAAAGCGTGCCAAAATTCGAATTCTAAAAAGCTCATTCTAAGAACTTATTGAACTACCTGTATATATATATATAATGAGAGAGAGAGAAAATGCAAGAAAGCAATTTGGAGAGAGCGGTAGGACATGGTGAGCGATTCAACGACGACGACGACCACCACCGACAACCGTGGAGGCGGTCCACCACCGAAACACCACCACACGAACGCGAGCCTCGGGCCTCAGTTGTACGAAGCTATCTATGGTCGATTTACCGCGAGCCGCAAGCCAAGAAGAGCCCTTAGGCTCTTAACGGGCTCCGTCTTGCCGCCCAGGCAGGAGAGGCAGAGACCAAGGGCCACTGCCTGCTTTCTGATCGCGCATCTCCGCGCGCGGTGACAGTAGACCGCAGTAGTGGGGCAATAGTTTGGCTAAACAGACTAAAGCCTACCGTCGTAAGAGAAGAGGAGGACATCGTAGACAAAACGGGCGGGCGGATGGACAAACGGACAGATAGCCTGCCAGCCAGAGAAACAGTGACTGCCTCACTGAATGACTGACTGGCTGGCTGACCGGGCAAAGAACGCTGCACGTCCATATATGACAAATTCTTGCTATTCATGCCCTGCCTTCCTGGCCCAGAACCACGATCATTGTGCCTAATTAGCGAAGCTGCTTCGCGAGCTCTCGCGAGAGAGCGACGGCTGTTTTCCGCCCGCGATCGAGCTCCTAGCCTAGACAGGGGGGGGGGGCTATTAGGGCGAGCAAGCGGGCGAAATTGCGTTTATGAGCAACAAACAACGACCTATTAATGATGCACGTCGTATACTGCTACTGCGTGCGTCTTCTGATAATGCCAATTATCGTGCGATTGGCGGCGATGGTAGGCAGAGTGCGAAGTAAGTTCAGACGGTCATCCATTGGTTGATGGATAGAGTATATTTTTGGTAAATTTGGTCTTTCGTTCGTAACTGATAGCGCGGTACAACAAGCGTTTGGCTTATTGACGGAACTGCATTTTTATAATGCTTCAGTTTTCGTAAAAGTTGTGGCTAAATAGAGTACCTCAGCATACAGGGAATTCAGATACACACATAAAATACGTAGTTACGCATTTGCACAAATTTACTTAAATTTACACAAATATATATATATATATATATATATATATATATATATATATATATATATATATATATATATATATATATATATATATATATATATATATATATATATATATATATATAATAGGTATGTTCAAAAAGTATCGCGACTTTTGAATTTTCGCGGGTTACGTATATTCGAATTTCGATTTTTTGTGGCGTTATGTTGGTACTCATGTCTCTCACTTATGCCGACAAGCTCGGCCATTTTGAATGTTCACTTACTTGTTGACAGCTGCTTTGCTTGCACGTGTTTTGGATCGTCTTCAATTTTTACCTATTCAAAAAAATGGATCAAAGAACCTGTATCAAATTTTGTGTGAAAAACGAAATTAAGTGCGCGGATGCATTCCGAATGTTGACTGTGGCATACGGAGAAGCTACCTTGGACCGAAGCAACGTTTATCGGTGGTACAAAATGTTCTCAGAAGGCCGAGAAGATGTGAACGACGAAGAGCGTGCCGGACGCCCGAGCACTTCAACAACAGACGAAAAAATTAATGAAGTGGAGAAAATGGTATTGGCCAATCGTCGAATCACCGTTAGAGAAGTTGCTGTGGACCTAAACATATCGATTGGCTCGTGCCATTCGATTTTTATCAATGATTTGGGCATGAGACAGGTCGCCGCGAAATTCGTACCAAAATTGCTCAATTGCGACCAAAAACAGCATCGCATGAACATTGCTAATGAGATGTTGGACTCTGTCCGCGACGACCCAAATTTGCTCCAGAGGGTCATAACTGGTGACGAATAGTGGGTTTATGGTTATGACGTGGAAACCAAAGCTCAATCATCTCAATGGAAGCTGCCGCACGAACCAAGACCGAAAAAAGCGCGCCAAGTTCGGTCGAATGTGAAAGTTTTGCTGACAGTTTTCTTCGATTGCAGGGGCGTGATGCATCATGAGTTCTTGCCACAGGGTAGAACGGTCAATAAGGAATATTACCTGCAAGTTATGCGCAATTTGCGCGAAGCAATCCGCCAGAAACGCCCGGATTTGTGGAAGAACAAAAATTGGCTTTTGCACCACGATAACACCCTTGCTCACACATCGTTGCTTGTGCGCGAGTTTTTGGCCAAAAACAACACACTAATGATGCCGCAGCCACCGTATTCCCCAGATCTGGCCTCCTGTGACTTTTTCTTGTTCCCTAAACTGAAGAGGCCCATGAAAGGACGACGTTACGCTACGCTTGACGAGATAAAGACGGCATCGAAGGAGGAGCTGAACAAATTAAAAAAAAATGGTTTTTTGAAGTGCTTCAAAGATTGGAAAAACCGTTGGCACAAGTGTATAATATCTAATATATATATATATATATATATATATATATATATATTTTTTCAATTTATTTGTTTACATTATTTACGTTTACTTATGCGTCTTAACCTGGTCACATGTTGCCAAAATACCCTTACAAACGATCGTATCCTTACAAGTGGTCGGAATATGTCGGAGAAGGGAGTCTTAAATGGACGGCAGGCAGTAAGCGAGAGGCCGTTCATGCTAGCTTCGTTAGATACGAAGGGTGCCACAAAGGTGGTATGCGACCGTTATAGCGGCTGAGCACTGCGGCGAGTGCAAAGAAGATTTTCAAGTAAATCTTAACTCTCAACACTGTGAACGCAAGCGGGCAACACGCACATAATATATCTCATTAATCGGAATCGCGACTCGTACGCAACAAACAAATTTCAGCTAGAGAATCTCTGCGGCTTCTGCTAAATATTGCTCTGAGAGCATCGTTCCGGATGATTTAGGCCCGACGAGATATTTCTAGATAACCTAAACCCGGCCTCGAAAAACTGGCAAACAGTACCGAACCCTGGGGGGGGGGGGGGTGTAAACGTGAGGATTAGAGGTTTTTAGTGGGAAACCGCATACAATTGTGAAGTCCCACACTACACTCACGCTCCGCCACATCAGAACCTCACGCAAAAAAAAACAACCCCCTTCCTGATGTTGATGATATTTTTGATCATGCAACAAGCACAGCGACGTTCACGATTGGCTGGGCATTCCTACTATCCTTCAGGTAGCAATGAAGTATTAAGTGTGCAATTTTCGCCTGGAGTTTAGACTCTTAGAGTTTAACTTGCAGGCCAGTCGAGGATGGACTGGTTGTCCGGCCGTCTGATCCCACCTATCTTCAGTGGTTGCTCTCTAAGCTTCTGAAGAAAGCTGCTAGAAAACCTAAATCCGTTGAAAAGCCTCTTTAAACGGCGTCTCACTTTAGTTTACTTTGTAAGCCAGGCGTTTAACGATCACCGGTGACTAAACCCTCAAATAGGCTTCATTTACGCATATAAACCTCAGCCGCCTTCTTTTTCGTTTGGCCTCAATGGAAGCCTCGCGCATACTAACGATCATGTACCGAACTAGTTGCTGTACATTTGACTGCTCTAGAAGCACCACATCTAACAATGCTTCAAACGGGTCGCCTTGAGATCTTCTGTATAGATTTGAGTACGGCGGCCTTCAATGGCAAATATAAATGCGACGATTCAATACTCAGGAGAACTCTGGTGCAACTCTATAGCTCTGTCGTTGGGAGAACCCGGTCGAGTCTATATCAAGCGCTAGCCATATTATGCGCGCTGAACCTATAGCAATCATATATTAGTGCGTGCTATACGAGCATACGGATCCTATGTTTGAATTAAGTCCACCGGGTATCGAGCAGCGCAGCCAATATTGGATGGCTCTCATCTTCAGCTTACTAGTTAAGCCCGTTTGCAGACATGGCAAGTCTTCGGCGGTTCAGCGAGACTATAAAAAGGTTTCTACTACTAATTCCAGAGTTTCCTTTGAGGGTTAACCTGCAGCCCTGCACATCTGAACTTAAACTATTCTTTACCAGTGGCAGTAGTTTTCTTCGGCGGACAGGATCGGCAATCAATAGCTAGAATGACGGCTGTCCTTATTTTTGGGGAGAAAACTAAAGCACCAGCAAAGTTCGAGGAAAAGCGCCACGAAAAAGAGCATTCTAGAAAGCTTTACACAAACATCAAATTGCCCACACAGCTCTTCATCGCGATCCGTGTCTCGCTGCTCTTTTCTTAGCAGCTACAGTACGACCTCGGTTAGTACTTCTGTTTGCTGATTGATGATGATTAACGCGTTGTTACATCCTCGACGCCTTGTCAACGTGATCTCAAGTAGTTTCCTATCAGGTTTAGAAGATAGATCAGCTTTGCCAGCTCTGGAAATACTTGGGGCCCTTGCATTGCCTAGGACGACGATTTCATTGGCGACTTACGCCAGCAACACTATGCAATCATCGTCCTTTATTCAACGGAACGGTGTCTAGAAACGCTTCTGTGGACTGAAACTCATTTAAGCAGAAACTTTAATGTATTGCGCTTCTACTCTTTGCTCAGGCGCAGACCGGCCAATGGCGGACGATCTGCATGCGTCCATTCTTCAGGCAATGTCTGTGCTTCCGGTGTAATAAGCTTCTCGGGCTGACCCTCAGCCAAGATTTAACGTCCACGGGACTGCTTTTCGCATTGCTTCATAGACGGACCCCCGCAAATACAAATGTGTAACGGTGGGGCTCAAACCGCGCATCTATGTGTCTCCTGCGGGCGCGAAGCGCAGGCGAATACACCACGCCACCGGGCTCGATGCCGTGCTTCCGGTGTACAGTCTCCAAAGGACCCCCTGGCGTTCCTCCCTCGCTCGACCTTCTTCGACCGCCCTTCTTCGCTCGACCGCCGTCTACATGACGGCATACAGTTTAAGACACGAAACTTTTTAAGATGAAAAGTGATCTTAAAAACGCTCTTACCGACTGTGATGTGTGAGCGTCGTAACTCAACATCTTTAACACTGAACATACAGAAATGTTTGCCTTGCTGCATAAAAGGCATGTGTATTGTGTTTGCAAGTAGCGAGATTTAGCGAGCTAGCTGCTAATTATTAAACAAAGTTTGTGAAACGGGGAGCGAAAAGTGCTCATGCAGTTATCGCTATTTTTCCAAGTGTTTCCAAGGCATTTTAGTATCTTGACCGTGCTCTTTCCTTCTCGTTGCGTTGTCCACCGTAACGCCTACACATGAGTCGCACCGTAGCTAGAGGAAACATGCATTCGGGTAAGCTGCAAAGGACAGTTTTACGGCAAACCTACCAGCAGGTGTCCTACAAGGGTCAACACCATTTTGGTTCATTATGAATATGAATGCTGTCCTTTTCTCAGTTGTGCATATCAGCAAACTAGCGTAGTGTTGGTGGATAAAGCGACAATACAGTTTAGGAAAATCGTAAGAAAGCTGAAGGAGATGAGACGTCGCGAGAAGAATCAAATGACGCTTTTAGAAGAATCTGCATGGCGCCCCGATTTTCTAGGGTCACCCTTTAAAGCACAGTTTAAAATAAACTCCAACATCGCACTAGAAATTCTTTTACAGGAAGATAAAGAAGACAGTAGCGCAAATTCAAAGATTAGGCCAAAATTGTGTAACCTGTTTGTCCTCGCTTATAAAGAAACTAGTGAACTGATCTCTGTAATTCTGATGTTACTGTTTGATAACTCTTTGAGCTATAGGTCCTACAAGTGAACTATCTCCGAGCAGACTTGGCCCTTATGTCGCACTACCGTGTTACAACGATTAGGCCAATAACTGAGTACTCTTAGTGTCGTGGATTTGTTCAAGTGTAGAGCAGTATGGTAGGGCAAGCTACCAAGTGTGTGTAATTGCTGCTAATGTATTCTCTAAACCAGTGTCTCATTTAACTCAGTTATGTCTAGGAACACGAAAACGAATAAATCCTAGTAGTATTTACTCTAATTAGCTCTATCTAACTAATTGTCGCAATGGTTGTGATAAATTAATTACATATATATGATAATTGCTAGATAATAAAGAAATTCAAAATAGAAATGAGATTTAGTATCTTGGCCAGCTAACCTTTTGCGTCGACTAATTGTGTCGATAAGTATTGGACTGGGTTATGGTAGATGCTGAATGGAATGACCACTGTGTTGTAGTGTCCGTACATTTAAGAAATGTCTGTTCCAATCAAATAGCACCAAATATTCTAGACGCTTTCCGGCTTAACCGGGGTCACTGACACCCCGCGATTGTTACCCTTAGAAGCGTTTCGAAGTTTAACAAAGTTTTGACCAAAACGAGGTCGTATCACGCCAGGGATAGCATACTAGTAGACCCAATCAGCCTGACTTACATTATTCTGCCAGAAATATTTGCACTAGCGGTTCCACTCTGACTTCGCAACTCAATAGCGTTCCGGAACGAATTAAAAAAGGATAATCCTAAAAGCGTTTTACATCTAACATTAAAATCACCCAACTGCTTAGCGTGTGGAAACTCACGTTTCTTAACGATTATTTGACTACTAACTAACTTCTACCGCTGGTCCTACAATATTAGGAGCAGCTGTTAAATATAGAAATACGACAAAACTATTTCATCTGTTTACTATGTGCTGGGACAGTTTACGTTAGCCTGTAGTTGTTTAAATATCAAAAGGGAGATTCTTTCCTAACTTAGCTTACGAATGCCTCATTTAAACCTATATTCAGCAAGTTGCAAATTTTACTTTTGCCAAGAAGCCTCAAGGCGAATGAAAATATCTAAGTCTAGTCGGCTATTTACTTCACCCACGTATACTAGCGCCCAAACTTAACAGAATCTACAGCGACGTGCACTTTTAAGCCAACGCATGCATAATATGCAAAATACGCTCACTTGCTCTAGATAAGAAGCCTGTCCTTTGTAGCATCACTTAAAACAGACCTTAGAAGCACTTGGTCCTGCTAGGTTGAGGACAAACTGAAACGTCAATATCAATACCAAGAAACAATACCGACACGTCAAGCAATCAGAGTGCAACAGATGCGCTTGATACTTGTGCATAATTAAATGTGATAGTACACTAAGCATAGTCGCGTTACCATATGGTGGGATTGAGCGTTCTCAGACCCCCTCGGGGCTCCTCAATACGTCAACACCTCGAACCAAGAACCTGGCGGTAGACCAGTTCATCCCGACCGAACACCGCGTACGAATTTTACCAGCACGAATTGAGCCAATTATTTATTGCCATCATCATCATCATCATCATTATCAACTTTGATCTGCATTTTATTTAGGATTACTGCGTATTGCTGTTGTTGACGATGATCAACGATGTTGAGTGGTCGGTGTCCCAATATAGCCGAATATTATGTGTCGATTGTTTGTGTCGTTGTTTTTCAATTTCGTCTGATTGGCATGCAGCCAGCGGGTCTCTTACTGTCAATCTCTCAATCTCTCGATCGCTATCTCTCTCTCTCTCTCGGTGTTCAGTGTTAGCCTATTGTGGCCTCGGAAACCTCGCCGGAGCCAGATGAAGCGTCATTGAAGTGTGAAGACGTGACGTTCAACGACGCGTACAATGCGGCGGGCAGTCTTGCCCTGTTAACAGCGTTAATGTGACGTTCCACCAGACATTGCAGTTGCTACTGCCCCGGTAGTTGCTACTGCCCGGTTGCTGCTGCTGCTGCCACAGCCGAGTATGGAAGCGACCAGAAACAGTCCGACGGCAGAACGAAGTCCACAGGTCTTCCTCAACAAACACGTCCTCTGGCTAGCGAGAGCGCACCAAAACGGTCGGCCATGTATAGAGAAGGCCAGATAGCAGATTCTTGGTAGCAGCGCGCCTACTATAGCCATCTATCTCCACACTATCATCATGACGACGATGGCCGGTGATGAGGAATAGATTCCTTCTTCTATGTCGTCTTCTCTGTGTGTGTGTGGTCAACATTGTTTGTGTCGGTGTGAGTGTGTACGAATTGTGTATACGAGTATACTATTCGAGAACTGCGTGCGAATGAACGAATGAAATCAGCAGAGTAGTCTTCGAGACTACGCACAGGTCAGGCGATGACCCCCTTTTCAGTCAGTAAGTATCCATCCTTATGACAGTTGCTGTCTCGGTGTTGGTGAGCGCAATAACAGAAGCGGAACCTTCTTCGGGAGAAGTTAGGAAAAGAAAACCGGAAAAACAAACAACAACTCTAAAGTACAACAACAGAGAGAGGCACGTAACTAAATCAAGAAAGGAAGAAATCAATACATACACAGAAAAAAATCACGTACCCCTGACGAGCCTCTGCCAGGGGAACTTGTCGGTTTGGAAAGAATGGGTCAGTCTCTATGTCTCAGATATTGACCTATATTGATCTATCTTAGTTGATCGTTGTCGTCGTGACGTTCGGGCGGTGAACGAAGGAGCTGGAAAACTCCGAGGACGGAGGCGGAGTGTCAACGCTTCTCGGCACGAAGAGGGCATAGCGAAACAGCCGACAATGACGCCTTGTTTCACGCGTGCGTCCAAAGCGAAACGGCTGATAAGCTTGGCTTCAGTGACAAGAGCGAGGCCACTCCGTGCCCGATCTCTGTTTAATCACCAGTCAT
The DNA here is from genome assembly GCA_003439945.1 of Dermanyssus gallinae. Classification (NCBI taxonomy): domain Eukaryota; kingdom Metazoa; phylum Arthropoda; class Arachnida; order Mesostigmata; family Dermanyssidae; genus Dermanyssus; species Dermanyssus gallinae. The sequence goes on from QVRM01004488.1 coordinate 444,964, forward strand.
CATCTCCATGAACTCTGCAAGAGTATACCGTCGCATACACATATTTTGCTGGTTAGGCTTAAGTTACTGTATAAAAGGTCGTCTGCATTGAAACATCAGACATTTGCATTGCTTTGCATTGCCGGGAACAGCTATACATAACATTACAAAGATGCAAAGAAACCTCTTCCACCAATTGCTAATGACTATCGAATTTGGCTATTCTGTTTGAGCTCATCTAACTATTATTCGATCTAAGCATATGAACTAGCAAAGTCTGACGATGGCGCCACCCTCCCGTCTGCCAATAGTTTAATAATTCGGACTATGAATTACACTGTGCCATTGATTCCTTTATATATATATATATATATATATAAAACAGTCTTTCTACACATATAAAATGAAGGCCTATATGAAGCAATATTTAGACTAAATTCATATATTATTAGAGTGTTGACTACATACATTGTTTACAATATATATATATATATATATATATATATATTATACAACTTTAGTTGTGGACAGGATATCAACGCCCGCAGGGCCAGCTCATTATCATCTACCTATCCGTACAAAACAGGTACTAACCGTCGAAGTCCACAGTGCCGGAGCCATCAGTATCGATTTCAGCGATCATTTCGTCGAGCTCGTCCTCGGTGAGGGCGTCGTCAAGAGCCCGCAGAATCTCACGAAGGTCGGACACGTTGATGTAGCCGTTGCCTTCCTTGTCGTAGAGTCGGAAAGCCTCGCGCAACTCCTCCTGCATCGCCTCGGTGTCCTCCTCAACGAGGAAACGCGCGGCCAGCGCGACGAACTCGTCGAACTCCAGCTCGCCGGAGCCGTCCTGATCGATCTCAGCGATCAGGTCTTTCAGATCCTTCTCTTCGAACGTCTGGCCCAGCGTTCGGAGGATGGCTGACACCATGTTGGTGTGGATGAAGCCCTTCTTGTCGCGGTCGAACATGTCGAACGCCTTGCGCAGCACTGCGCGCACACATCGAAACGCAAAACGGAGCCGAGCGGAGGAGACATCGAGTTAAGAGCACTGTCGCCATTTGTAGGCCACGTAGTACGTAAACTAGTAGGAATTTGTCTTTGGCTTCAAAAAAGCAGCAACTAAGTCAGTCTCTCTATTAAGGGTCCGATAACAAAGATGCGTAGTTACATCATAGTATTTAAATACGCCAGGATAAAGCCAATACAGGACAAGATGTCAGGGACGATCCGCCGGGCTTATTTAATACATTTTCAAAAAATTATCACTAATACTACTGAAAATCTATATGAAACATAGGTGTGCTTCATCTACTGTGATATAATCTCGCGTTTACGCTCGTTTATCTTAAGCTCAATCATAGCTCGCAAAATAGAATATAATTGCAAAAAGAAAACCTTTCAACGTTTGATAGACGATCTGTCTGACTGCTAAGTTAAGATTGATTTCCAGTTGACGAGAGTACTTACTGTTAACCTGTTCCTTAGTGAGGTCATCCTGAAAGAAACAACATGATACAGAAAGCGGATGTTAGGCTAATAACACATTGTTACTGTATCTCTGGGGATATTGCTGTTCGACACCTACGGTCGTGTCGTGGCGTTCCGTTTGGCGTTCGGACAACTAAATTCACTGTGGACACTGTCGATAATGAGTATGATGATATTAAAGATAGGAAATCCACGTTGCACGCTGTCCATCTTTGCCTACACAAAACTTCACATTCACGTTTAGCTGTGGATACACGCGGCGGTACAAATACCTAACTCGATATGAAGCGGAAAATCACAACGTGTGGTCCGTTCGCGGCCAGCTTTGTCCGATTGTCGCCGATATATGATTGCTCAATCAATTGATTGATTGATCTAGTTGTCTATCGGCTTTGCACCAGTTTTTTTGAAAAAATCTTTTCCACCTGCTTTCTGTCCAGTGTTCCAGTTGCAAAGCATCTGGAACCGACACACTCACAGAACGTGAACGGACCTACTTCTAGGAGCTATCTAGACTTTAAAGCTAAGGTCTACGCCATCTTCTCTTCATCAGCAGAGTCCAACAGCAGCAGCAGCAGCAACAGCAGCAGAAACAGCAACGACAGTAACAGAAAGTCTAGAGAACGCGAAGTTAACGCGAAGACATGAACGCAAACCAACCATGGTGACGGAGCAGTTGTGAGACGGCGGTCTGGACTACGAAAACCGACTGACCGGCACGTCGTCGTAGCCTGCCTTTTTAGTGAAGGCCTAGATCAGGCCCCGGGGCAGATTGAGCAAGCCAGCGAGATAGAGAGAGAGAGAGAGAGAGAGAAGGACGAGCAAGAGGCATAGAGAGATAGAAATATAGAAACAGAACAAGATATCGAGGCAGTAGAAGAAGAACAAGGAGGAAAGGGCCCGTTATTGCATTAATTGTTGTCGTTACTGCTGCTGCTGCTGCTGTAGGTTGTTGCTTGTGCTGCCCACGGGTCTCGGTTGTTTACTCGGTCCGCTCTCGGCGGGTGCGAGGAGGACTCGGTGTTGAGATGACGACGACGACGACGACCACTATTACCTATGATGAGATCTACAGGCGTCCCGAAACAGTGCAGGCCGAGGCAGACGGCGCGTGCCTGCCGTTTGCCTCGTATAGAAAGCTATACAGAGAGAGAGAGAGTCAGAGAGGGAGAGAGAGAGAGAGAGAGAGAGAGAGAGAGAGGGAGGGCACAGAGAGTCCTCCGTCGACCGTCGAGCGTCTCGGACTGTCTCGGATCGTCGTCCCGAAACCCATCGAAGGAAGAACGGCGAAGCGTCAACGCGTTGAGATAGATTGGACAGAGTCTGCCCGGTGCCCTGCCTCTATCGCCCTTGCCTTGTCTTTTCGAGTTTCTTACTCTCAGTCTGTCTATCTGTCTGCGTGCCTGCCTTCCGATCGGGTCCGACCCCGGGCCAGCATTTGGCAACAAGCAACGTGCCCATAATCTTCCAGCCTGCGCCATCGCCCCGCATTTTGTATGACCTACACAGCCGCAACTACAGGCCTGCTGACAACAACAGCAATAACAGCAACAACAACAACAACAACTACTACTACTACTACGAATTTCTTCGATAAAATCAGATTACTTCGACAGTATCGACGCGAACAATCTGTGCGGCGTAACCGGCGTGCAATTACGTCATTTGATTATATAAATCATATCAATATCAGTATATTGGAAAATTATGATGAATCATCAATGATGTACGTCAATCAAAATCAGTATATTAGAAGAAGAAGATGATGATGATGATGAATCATCAATGATGTAAATCAATCAAAATCAGTATACTGAAAGATGATGAGAAGGCCAGTAGTCAAGCCAACAAATCGTGCGATCTTATGCATTCACATACGTATCATGCGTTGTATAAGATTCCGTCCGGGATTGCCTATGTCCTTCTATTTGCGTCCTGGCGTAACTTCTTTGCCACTTAGATCAATCGCAAGGCACTTAAGTAAAAGAGCGTTAGGCACGTTTGATTCGTTGAATGTTGTTTCTGTTTCGCAATTGCTCTGAATTCCGGCTAGAACTTCCAACGCGAGACATCTGCCTACGACGGCCGTTTCGTTGTTTGTTTTTTTTTTGTTTTTGCAATACATTTGAAACAAGTGAGCGAACACTGACATACAGTCACGTATATGCTAGGTCGTGTTATATTTTCTGTGTGTTTGGGGATTTGACATCGTGAAATGCTATTTCTAATAAATCAAAGCGAAGAGAGAAAGAGAAAGACAGCTGCCGTCGATTTAACAAGCCAGTCGGGCAATTAAGCAAACAAAATTCACCTGAAGTTTAACGAAGTGCTTTTTAATTATATACATATGCATCACCACGGCGATTTGCTATGATGACAAACTACGGAAGAAAGTTAAACTCAATACAGTTCACATTTGTCATATGTTCCCGACACATGTTTGATTCCTATCGTTAGGTCATGTCGGCCAAATTTCCACGGTGCACGTTCTTTTATATTCTGCTCATTTAGGTTGCTTTACAGCATTACCTGCTATGAGGGTAATCTCAAGAAAAAACAACAACATTACAAATAAGCTATGGTACATTTTGTTCACCAAGCATCATATAATCTGATATGCATTTAGCCTGAACCAAAAAATACTGACATTAGTAGTGTTTCTCACATTTGATGAAATGTTATGCACTTTAAGGTCGTGAAAATATAATCTGTAGATTGACTTCTGTTCTATTTTCTCCTAATTAATCTCTAATGAATATCATCCCTACAGTGCCTCTATACCGCAGCGTGTGTATAGAGAAGCTCTGACTCGAGTAGCGAGTAAGAGACGGAAAACATCTAAGGAAGGACAACCTGTTAACGGCAAATTGTCTGCCAACTGAAAACAACACTCGCGTTCGCTGTGACAAATATTGCACGTGCCATTTGGCCTGTCACGCATGGCACGTTTGATCAGTGGTGGGTGTGGTAGGGTTTATAAATGTTAGCAGAAGTGGTATCAACAGTTGGTATAGATTTGGGACAGGCGCATTGAATTGTGAAAGAAAACAACAACAACAACAGCAGCAGCAACAACAACAAAACCAACAACAAAACAAAAACAACAACAACATTAATAACAACAACAACAACAACAACAACATAACAACAACAGGCAAATAAGTGCTTCCGAGTGTTCCGAGGTTCTGTTGCAGGTGGCGTGTTTCAGCCGATGTTACAGATCGCTACCGACAGCGTCGGCACTATCGTGTTCGTGTGTCGCCGAATTGTAACGCGCCGAGGAAGACCGTAAGAAGATTCTGTCTGTTCAAAATCTCTTTCCTCTGTCCACTCTTTGTGATTTCTTTCCTTCTCTAGCTCTTGCTCGAGGCGTTCTTTTCTCTGCCGGCCGCCAGTCTATACGCGAGGCCGACCGGCTTCATCACCGCCTGGCAATCGAGTCAGCCCTCCAGAGGTTCAAACCTTCTGGTTGTTGTTGTTGTTGTTGCTGTTGCTGTTACTGCTGCAGTTGTTGTTGTTGTTGCTGTTGCAGTTGTTGCTGTAGTCATTTGCGTCAAGAAATAGGACGCAAGCTGTACAAAGGCGCGCTTGATGAGCGCGGTCTGTTTGTAGCGGTTTGACACCAGCCCGGGAACCCGGGAAAGGGAACCCTATCTACCGAGGCGCTGTCTCGGCTGGAGTTGAACCTGATCGAGGCCTAGAATTGCGGCAACACGAGGGGGCGCTCGTGACGCTGGCTCAGATTGTTGGCCGGCAGGCAGTTAGGCAGTCGTGGTAGCGGGGCCAGTGGTGGTATACTACTGGTGGTCGATTCGTTTTTGCCTCTAACTAATGCTACACATAGACAGCCAATATGTATAGAGGGGTACGTGAACACTGCGGCATACTGCGACAAATCGAGAGGGCCTGCCTAGCCAGTTAGTTAGCGCCATCTGGTGGTCGTTTTGTTTCCGTCCAGGGAAAGACTACCACCGTCCGTTGTGGCTAGTACGAACGCCGCTCTCACGTCACCGAGACAATATTCGAGAAGCTTGCCCCGTGACTCTGTCTGTCTATATATATATATATATATATATATATATACAATTTTGAATTTTGAATTAAATATTTTTGTGAAACGCATTTACGCATGCCCAGTTGTTGTCCATCAACGACACCAGTCAGTGATTGACTTGCGGCGTTGGCTTGGCGTCATACTCACTTAAGCATACGTTCGTCTACATCGCATCACCGAAGTAATCACTGTAGTCATGCTGCTACTGACTTCAGTAGGGGGTGATTATTACCTTATAACTCGCGACCTTCATTAAGATCTGCGCATCAGCTGGATTAGATCTACAGTATGTGGCGTGCAAAACATCGCTTGCCAATAGCGCCCATAGAAGGTTTTGCTCGAGGCGTCTTCTGAGCCACTGCGGCAGTGTCCTGAGTCGAAGTGAAGTCGAGTTCGGCCTAGGAGTTTGTAAGCGGCGCATCGAAGGTCAGATGCCATCAAGGCCAAATTGCGGGCTACTTTGATTGTGTAGAGTTGTTTCACGTTTGCGCAGCCCAAGCGACGCCAAACACCCACCAGACAGATGTCATGAACGAAACGCATACAGAGAAAACATGGCGAAAAATGCTGATTACAATGCTTTACTGCACATAGGGGTATGCCTATGGAGCGTATATATTTTTAAGAGAACAAATTTCTCAAATTGTTTTCAATTTCAAACGAAATTATTGATGGAACTGCATTTTATAACGCTTTAGTTCTCGTCATAAAATTAAATATAACTTAAATATATACAAATAACAATAACTTCGGGTGGTGGCCTCACCCATCCAGCGCAATGCACCTCAGATCAGAATGCCGTAACACAATTTTTAATACTGTCTCGAGCGAAGAACTTAACCGCCACACCGGGTTTGCAAATAGGTACGTACAGGCAAACAGGTAAAACGTAACACAGTTTTGTACACTAAGAGCAGCGGAAACTACAACTCAAGTTTAAACGATGCAACGCAAGGATATACGCCGTGGGAAGATAATTTAGATAGAACTGACACTTCATATTTTCCTGAAAAAGGAATCCCAAGCACTTAATCATGGTTGACGAAAATGCAACGAGGAAAAAGTTGTCAGACATGGCCAGTACTCCAGAGAGGGATCAAAGAGAGCGAGATTGGTTTTATTTGCATCAACAACCTGGCCGGAACTACTAATAACCTTTTATACTGAGGAGAAAAAAGAACACTTTTCTACGTCTCGAGTGACCCTCGGCGTACCTTAGGTGGTTCACACCGGACAATAGCGTAGTGCATCATCTGCAAATGCGCTGCAGCTGAGTTAAGCTTCATTGAGACTAAGACTGACTCGTAATAGAATCAATGTATCATCATTCAGGAATCAAGGATCAGGAACATAAAAAGTCCCGAGTACCGAGTGCCCCGTGGGGTTCCGACGATATCGACCTGCTCCACTTGGATTCAATCCGTCCAACTCTGACCACTTTCCCCCCGACGAGATAGATAGAACTGTATCAAAGTGAACGTAGTTGCAGCTTGCAGCTTCGACGTCAAGGAAGGCAACAAGCCAAATTTTGTTTGCTTTCACAGAGTCGTCCACTCGCCATGAATGAGCTACGGCGAGGTCTGCTGATCGGCTCTTACACAGGCCGAATTGGTTCGCCGAGAGGAAATTCATTGACTCGAATATGGGTCTTATCGTACCAATACTAGCTTTCAAAAACCTAAGAAGTATGATCTATGTAGGAACAAAGTGGTCTAAAGTTAGATGACAGGTTTCGTTCACCTGAACTTTTAAATAAGGGAACCGCTGTCGAATGCTTCCGTCTAGATGGAAAAATACCTGTCGCAAAAGAACGTAAACTAATTTAATTGGCAACTACGTACATCTCGTCAGCGGGCCTGAAATGTTTTTACGGCTACGCCAACTTAAACATTTTGCAGGTACACCCACAGACTCCAACTGACTCTACGAGTGAAAAGTCTCGAAAACCGAACCGCCAGTTAGTGGTGAAAATCGGCTCTTTTTACCCAAATCTCATCGAGCAGAACCCCTATTCCTTTTGTTGGATATATCCTTAGGGTGCTCAAGAATTTTGTCAGAACCTAATGTATATGCGGATGATAGTTCCACAGTGTCCTGACTTTTACTGCAGAACTTGTTAATGAAATTTAAAAGTTGGTGGTGTCGGGAATGCTACGTAAGAACGCATTCTATGCAGCTCTAACCGTCTTAAGGTAGCGACTGCGACTCTCCAGGTAGGCATACCTCTTCCACTGTACTCCGTTACGGTGCCAATGGTACATTTTGTTACCATTGCGGCGTTGCCGCCGAAATCCCGGAGAAAAAGAAACACGTGCGACTTGGGTGCCCTATTAGAGTTTGGAAAGCCAATTTGACTCGGCTTACTCTTTAACTTAAAGGACTTATCATAAAGAATAAGTAAGATTTTTCCTTTAAGCCTTGAATGCAGAGTTAACATTCTTCGGTCATCCAAAAAGCATCTCTACTATATTTTAAAAAATAAATCGATACTGAGCCAATTACGCTTTTGACTGCGGAATTAGAGGCTCACTACCAGCCGGATATGCAGCCGTAATATTTCCTTAATAGGTATTATTTTAGGAAACGAAAACCGATTTATTAAAACAATTGCTGCCCGACAAGAGTCTAATTGACCGATCATTTGCAACAAGGGGAGTTGCCTTGCAGAGAAAGACGACAAGTAGTCATTCCGTGTGCCGCGGGACCGATAAAAAAGATTCTTTTTTGCGTTTTCCACAGCAGTGCACGGTAAAGAAGTCCTCATCAGTAGAATATTGTCGAACACGTTGAGTAAAGTGCCCCTGTGTATCAAAATCTAGACTACACACTATAACTTTTAAGACCTGGGCCACTTTCTTATGCGGATACGTAGGTATTCGCAGCTTGCTCGTTGCAATCTAGGCGCTAGCCATCCACAGGGAGGTAAAACAGAATTTTAATGTGGAACGAACTCAAATACGTAATCAAAATGTTGCGATACAAAATCAAAGCCACTCCAATTGCCAATGAGATGCTAGGTCATAATGTTCTAACCTCGTTTAGCTGGCCATTGCTGCGATTAATGCGTTGCTTTGTTCCTTCACAAGGTTACCTAATTGACCAATGCACCTAATTGACCAGATTTTTTAAAGCTTTCAATACCCGCCATTGCATGAATAACTGTTAAACTATAAGATTCACCCCTGATGGTATTTCTAGAATTGACAACTATGTACATTTGAGCCTACTATAGGTTTGTCAAATATTTAATAAGTCATGCCCAAAGTAAAATAGCGATTAAAAACCCTAAGCGAAGACCGAGATTGCTGACATCAAGGGAGCATATAGTCTCATTGTTACAGCCCACGGTAATATATTATTGCGATTAGCGACATTTTTGTTGTCAATTATTATTATTATTATTATTATTATTATTATTATTATTATTATTATTATTATTATTATTATTATTATTATTTTTTTTACTGTGCAAATTAAACTTATTTTTATTATAATTTAGAAGAATATATATAATGCTTCACGGCGTTGCTGCTCGTCGACCTAGTTGCTCCTTCTGCGCGCCGTAGCCGCTCTATCCGTGAATCGGTTGACAGTGGCGCCGGTCCAATTTATACAGTGCGATTTCTGCACAGGATTTGACGGCTTTGTCGTCCGAAGCCCCCAGCAAGCAGCAGCAGAGCCAGCGTCCAGAATTTTCGGCTGAACAACTGTTGAAAGTGTTCAAGGCGCTCCATGACCTTGTGCCGGCGGCAACGTTGGGAGGAGGTCCCAAAGGGATAACGGCCACGGTGTCCACGATCTCGGCCGCAAGTGATTTGGTGTCACTCAAGGTATTAGGAGGCGTGACGGTCGTGGGACTATGTTCCTCAATGGATCAGTTTTGGGGCGTTATCAAAGACGTCAACCCGGCCTTCTCTGACGAGTGCCTTCAATCCGAGCTTGCCTCGTACGGCGCGGTAAATAAGGAGGGACACGAGGCCTGGGTGGAAAGATAAACAGAGCATCCGAGTGCCGCCTAGCAGGATACACGTTCTGTTCGCGTCATGTCGAAATCGCGCTCGCTGCGTTGACTGCAGGGGCCCTCACCCTAGAGGGGACTCGTCTTGCCCCGTTTTCGCGTTAGCTCGCGAGAAAGCAAGGCCCTGCTTGGGTCGCGTATGCTCCAACATGCGCAGTTGTCAGCGCCGGCAGCCACCCTGGTCACCGCCCCGGACCCCGTACCCCCTAGACCACGCGAATCGGCACCTGGGACCTACGCGGCGGCGGTACGCCGTTTGGTGATTCCAGTCTCTTCGGGCGTGGTCCCGGAACCTTCGGCAGCGCCCGTTGAGGTCGTGCTCCCCCCTTCCGGCCAATCCCTGCCCCCCGGAAGTCTTTGCTTCGTTCGAAGACGCCGCCATCTATTGAAATGGAGCCCTCTAAACAAGTGGAACGAGTAATGGACGCTGCTCACCGCCCTCCCAAGCGCCGTCGCCAATTGGTTACGAGTAGATCCGTCCCGCGCGGTCGCGTTGTCCCCCGCGTTCGGTCGCGCTTGCCTAAGCCGACAGACGACTTTAACCTTGGTTCTTTGTCCAACGCCGCATCACTGCTCGCACGTACCAACCCGAAGCTAGCCGACACGCTTCGAGGCATCGTTAACGCACTGCGTCCGCTGCTAGCTCTGGCGCCGTTGCTGCAAGGTCTGGTGTCCCCCGCACCCACTTCCCAATGACGGATCCCGGCTCAGCTTCCTATCCCCCTCCCCAGAGCGCTTCAGTAGCAAGTAACCCCTCTATAAGGGTTACTTGTCCCAGATGCGGCCGGGACTTCACCCGCCGCGGTTTCCCCATTCATCAAGATGCCGTTCCATGTCTGCGACTGCCGCTCCGTCCGACTGTATCCTGCGCGCCAACACTCCCGTCGCAGCCGAGACAGCCGCTGGTCGACAGGCTCAGCATTGCGAACCCAACAATCAAGGGTGATGCGCGTGGTTCCCGGGCGGTGAGGCCTTTGGTTGCCGAGCTCCTTTGCGACGTCCTCGACCTTGTGGCGGCCAACAACGACCTCCTCTCGTGGGAGTCGCTCCTGTCATTCGCTTATGTGGTCCTTACACTGCCACTTCGCACCTTGTCGTCAATCTCTTGGCAGCGACTGTCCGATCGAACCTCCGTGCATTTCGCGATGGCTGGCGTTTTGAGTATCGCGTAGGAGGTATTGGAAGAGCCAGAACGGACCCGTGCGACTCGCCTAAGGACTCGGCACGCCGCGTTTCGAGGAAGCTATCTGAGGGATACGTTTCCGGGGCGGCCCGACTATTATGCTCTACCGACTCATTTGCCTTGGGGGACGGAGTCCTAGCTTCGCTTGCCACCAAGCACCCACCTGCTCCGCCGCACTTGGCTTTTCCTGCCCCTCCTGACTCGATGACGCAGCATCAAACCTCAGTCGATGACGTCTTGGGAGCTGTAGCCGGCTTTCCGGCCAGTTCGTCCGCTGGTCCTGACGGTCTCCGCCCGCGCCATCTAAAGGATCTCCTTTCCCCCGGGATCGGACCGGTGGCCGGGAGACTGGCCGCATCACTTGCCAGAGTGATGAACGTCCTGAGATGGGGCCGACTGCCGGCTGAGGTCAGGGCAATCGTGTTCGGCGCCAACTTATTCGCACTGCGCAAAAAAGACGCGTCAATTCGCCCCATTGCCTGCTCTCTTACGTTACGGAGGATCGCAGCAAAGATAGCTTGCCGCGAGGCCAAAGAACTTATTATGGAACAACTTGGCCCGCACCAGCTGGGATTTGGCATGACGGGTGGAACGGAGACTGCCGTACATGCAGCAAGAGCCTTTATGCAATCAAGTCCTCCCGGTACGGCACTCCTGAAGTTGGATTTTCGCAATGCATTCAACACCATCCGTAGGGATCACCTCCTTCGTGCGGTTCGAGATACAGTCCCGGAACTCTTCACCTTAGTAGAACACGCGTACAAAGAGCCATCCGTCCTGTTGTTTGGCGCCGAGACGTTATTTTCGGCATCGGGCATATAGCAGGGGGACCCCTTGGGACCGCCCCTATTCAGCCTGGGGATACGTGAGCTGATTAACTCCGCTCAAGTGCCATTCAACGCTTGGTCTTCCGCTTGTTGGAGACCACCGGGGACTCTACCTGCTTCGCTCGTCGTTTTCCGCGTGCCGCATCATACATATTTTACGGTCCATAGACTGCTCAGGCGATTTGAACCATCTTCTCCAAACATTCGACGACCTAGGTGGTGGAGGCCCTACAGACGGTGCTGAGTCTAAACTTACGACCACGAGAGGTGCGCCAGGCGGCCCTCCCCACGTCCATGGGCGGCCTTGGTCTCCCCACGGCTCGATCCTTGGCGGGCCCGGCCGTGGCTGCCTCGATGCATGCTACGTCGGAAAATTTCCAGCGCCTGCTCCCGCCGGCGGCTCAGGCAATGTTCGAGGCGGCTCGTGACGATATAGCGACTGGACTTCAAGCTTCATCGCCTGGTCCCGATAGACTAGCCTGCCAGAGGGCCTGGGCCGAGAAGGCCCACGAAGCTTCGCTTAGTTCACTGCTTGAAGAATGCAGGGATGACCAGGACAAGGCACGCCTTCTAGCTGTCGGCTCGCCCAGGAGCAAGCGACTGGTTGCATGCACTACCCGCTGACTCACTGGGTACCCGCCTTGATGACCAATCCACCCGGATATGCGTTGACCTGAGATTGGGGGCTGATTTGGTTGAGCCACACAGATGCTCTTGTGGCGAGCCCGTCGGGCGACTCGCCAGACACGGCCTGTCTTGCGCTCACGCAGCGGGCCGGCGCCCAAGACACACTGCCCTCAATGAAATGCTTGCAAGATCGCTGCGGAGGGCGGGGATTCCCTGCGTCCTGGAACCACCTGGGCTTTCAAGAGACGACGGTAAGCGCCCCGACGGTATGACTTTGATACCCTTCTATAAGGGTCGTTCCCTGGTGTGGGATGCGACCGTAACCGACTCTCTGACCCCTTCCCTTGTCGGTCCCGGCGCGTCCCGCCCGGGGACTCCCGTTTCGCGAGCTGAGACCTCAAAGATAAGAAAGTATGCGGGCCTAAGTCGGGCGCACCATTTTTCGCCATTCGCGTTCGAGACGATGGTTGGCCCTGGGCCCCTCACGGCAACATTGATCTCTCGGGTTGGCGACGCGTTACGGCAGGCGACGATGGACAAGAGGGCCGCACGCCTTCTCCTCGAGAAGCTCCCAGCGACTGTCCCTGAAGATCCAAAGAGGTAACGCGACCTCAGTGCTCGGAACTATGAAATACTGGATGGAACTCATCTCAGTTGAACCACTAAACTAACGTTAAGCATTTAAAGCAGGAAATAGAAGCACCCGGATACATAACAACTGTGTGATGCGTTCTGAACACTTATGCAGGTGGAGTCCTATTGAACTGCAACACTACTCGAACAGTAGCAATACACTTTCCCTTCCTCAGCATTAATATATATAGATATATGAGCGCGACCGATCCACATGTGATGTGCAGCCCAGACTCTTGCCCGGGCTCCGAAACTCAAGACATCGACAAAGACAGGAACCTGCTTCCCGGAACCGTCCACGAGAACGTCCGCGTATACACGTGCCCCCACGGAGACATGGAGGGTCATATGCGGCCAGGAATCATTGTTTACCAGTATATGGAGAACCACTCACAATAGTTAGCTACTTTTCGTATCTAGGCGTCACGCTAACCCTCCCGGCTTTCTTTTCGCAGACATATCGAGGAGATATAAGCAAAAGTTACGTCTGCAATATTTTGAATATTTGCAAAATACTGATGTGGACGTAAAGGCAGCTATAAATTGCGTCAAAATCAAAGTACTGACCTCGAGCAATTCAAGAAGTCTAGAAATGCTGAAAGCCTGCTATATTCAGTGTATACAAGCTTCCCAAAAACTCATCGGCAACACCCGCCTTGGAGTTTGAATTTGTTTATTATTGACATTTCTCATAAGATAATTGCACATGTGAATTTCGAGCTTCATTAAGCATATAACTTGTGCGGAGCACTTTTATGAGATTACAATATATAATTTATACTAGCCATTTCCACCTATTTGCAGTGTGTTACGATATGGTTTGTGTTACTTGGATAACTTTTCACCAGATACCGGAGTTTCGAGATAATGCTCTCTGAGGTCGCATTTAGTACTGCTGTAGAAGTTTATGGCTTAACACAGATGCATCTTATCAGGTCGCGTCACCGACTCCAAAAGCAAGCACTGAGAACAACTCTGGACCTCTGGATGCGAGATTCAGTGCAACCGCACTACAAAAATATTAGCATTTTGCCGTTTCCAAAACTTATAGAATACTGTCTCGTAGTTGAAAGTAAGCGTATACTCCTTGGAGTGCATCTAAACTTATATGGTCTGGCAACATCAGCAACACCCATATCTACAAGGGGTGACGCATCAAACCTGCTTACTCTGTCACACGGCAACTCCAACCAGTCAAAGCTATCAATCAGAAACATTGGGGCCTCCTACTGGAACAAAGTACCGGCCTCCGTTAGGCAGACAAAGTCCCTGCTCAAATTTAAATGCGATCTCAAAGAGCATTATCTTGAAACTTTGGTATCTGGTTAAAAGTGATATAAAAATACAACCATGTTGCAATATATTGTAAATAGGTGAAAATGGCATATATAAATTAT